>JBAWJQ010002443.1:0-89447 GCA_037783105.1 Bactrocera zonata
CGTAATATTATGAAATTGTTTGGGAAATAAATATAAAGACTCGAGCTCATATTTAAAGAAATAATTAATTAATATAACTTCACTAAAGTTTGATAATAAAAAATTGGTAATAAACACACAATTATTTACATTTATTTTTAATATGTTTGTTTTATACTCCATGTTAAAAATAGTACACTGAAAGGTTTTAAGAGCTAATGTGTACTATTAGATTTTAGATAAGATATGGAAAATGTCGATATCCCTTTCAATGTTTTAAAAGACAATTTCTTAATCTGATTTCTTAACATTCCACCCTGTGCTTAGTATAAAGCTATTTTAACAGTGATCAACTTTTATTTATTTATAGATGCATGAATAAGACGTTAACCGACAAGATTCACAATTCAATCAAATTTAGTTGATATGTCTACGACGGAGACGTGACACTTTTAATCAAGTTCATATCAATTTTTTTGGTACATTGAACGATAATTTATTTCGGTCTCTTTTTAATTGGAAATTTTGTCACAACACAGAAAATGGATTCATTATAACTACATTTGTATGTATATCTATACAAATATAGGGTTAGATGCGAAGATTTTTGCGTCATGATAACCAAGGCAAATATTATCAACTAGCCATAACTTAATCCCAAGGAATGCAATGACACGAAAGAAAGAAAAGAATGAACAATTTATAATAGAAATGGCATACGAACGTAAGGACTACTAAATTGAGCAATCAGGAAAATAGACGGGTTGTAGCTTTAAACAACTTTAACTTAGCATTTAAATAAATATAAATTAAAATATATAACTGTTCTTGGGCACAGGGAACTGCAGTAGCAAGGGCATCTGTTAGCTACAAATTTTGAAAAAGTGGGCTCAGCCCAGCCTCCTAATATGTGTAATGTATGTATATAAAGTACATACATATATCGTTACTCGCTCGGTCGAATTCGGTTGAAATTAAGTATATAACATTCTTTCAAAATTGCTATGCCACAGTGCGAAATTGGGTGAAATCGAACTACAACCACGCCTAATTCCCATACGAGTATAATGCAATTTTAAATTCCAATTGATTCTTTCCCTTTCCGGTCTACAAATCAAGAAGCAATTAATAAAAGTGTGTCCTATTATGGCCAGAAATTATCCAAATCGTACAAAAATGCCTGAAACCCCTAGCCACCAAATATGTGAAACCCAGTACCTATAGTTGACTTTTGATAACGGAGCTATGCCTAATTTTAATTTTTGTTTAAACCACGAATGCTTCTCACTGCAGTGCAACTCAAGACATCGTGACGTTTTCATAAGATTTGCTCGGATTGGCGGACGGACATCGTGGTCCAATAGAGTTGCCAACGGTGTTCTCATCTATTTGTGAACTGATTAAACAGAGGTTTTTGGCATAACAAATGCCCGACAGCTAAGAACTGTAGCCCGCAAAAATCTGTTAACATACGGAATGGAACGCCTCAGTTCGTATTCACCTAAAGTTTACAAAGTATACGTACCATAATATGTAGCTATGTGACAGGTGTAGTGATCTCGGACAGGTGTACAATAAACAGCGCTGATTATTCGGAAGACACATAAAAGGATAAATTGTCTTGAAAGTGTCCAAATATGAGGTGTGTTATGGTGGTGGCCAAACGGAAAAAGACATATGTGATGTACGATGAGAAACAAGATTCGAGGAAAAAAATAATAGCGAAATTTCCAGCATTTGCTACATTAACATTAAGTTAACAAAGTTAATTAACTACAATTACAATTTTATTTGAATAATCTACTGAAACCGTAACGGAATCTGTTGAAGAAATGTTCCAACTTATTGATATTGAAATACGGGAGCACGCACCCTGCAGTGCGTAAAGTGACGAGTGTTTTGTATACATATGTATGCCTTAATGTGCTGTCAGTAACGTTGGTGCATCTGTATTGGGACAACAGCTTGCTACTGCAAGTGACGGCTGTGCTATTTATTCAAGATGCTTCCTGTGCGCAACAGTGGAAAGACAGATTCTGCTAACTGCAAGTAGTAAGGCAACCACTCCCTACATCTGTTTAAGTGAAAGCAAGCAGCCGACTGCCTTTTAGTGCTAATTTTCGTTAGGTTGACATGCCAATGCGACAATGTGAAAGCGCGGATAATTTACATGCTTCAGTTCACACCATCAGCTGTGGCCCGCAATGCATTTAAATAAATTCCGTCAAATCTGTGGCTGTGCTTAAATGTCATTACCACATTCAGAACATTTCATACACTTTCAACTTGCCAGAATCAAAGCCTGAGAAATAGGTTTAGTCGCATAAGGTTTATAAGCTTTATGGGGTATAGGATAAGTTTTCACTCTATTTTATCCATTTAAGGTACAAATATATACTGTTATTATACGAATTCGCTCTCAATATCATTAAAATAACTCATTGGCCGATATATGCGCGTATAATGTCAACTGTCAATTGTCCGATTTGCTCATTTTTGCAATGTAATATAGGAATATGAAATGAATGATATTACCAAATTTAATCGAAATCGGCCTTTCGGGTCCCGAGATATGCTATTTCACCTAAAAGTGGGCGACGCCCATCGACCAACTTTCACTCCGGCTCCCATAAAGCCTTCTCATACCATTTAAGAGGTGAAATTTATTGTCTCTGGCGTAATTAGTTATTTGTTTATTGCGTCTTTAGAAGTTTTGTATAGTACCGTTAAATAGGGAATGAGCGGGGTTATCTTCCAATATCATCCATTTTCGCAATCTGGGTAAGAGTTTTTCTAGTATTTGTGTTGGGCAAATTTGGTTGTTGTATCTTTAACAGTTTAGCAGATGTGTATATTAAACTTATTAGAGCCAAGCCCACTTTTTCAAAATTTGTTGTCCACTGGTGCTCCTTCCACTGGGATTCTGTGTACCAAATTGCAGCTTCATATCTTAATTTAGTGCTTAGTTATGGCACTTTACATGTTTTCGGTTGAGGGCGATTTGTGGGCGTAACAGTTGTGCGTTTACGCCTACATATCTATGAGCTCGTAACTTTTTTTGTACTGAGAAACTGGCATACTACGTTTTATTAAGATATCGCAATTTTTGCTCAAGTTACCGATTGTAGGGATGGACAGACAGTCAACCGGATTTCAACTTCTTCCCTCTCTATTGTTATTATGGTGATTTAATTCCACTACCACTACTTCGGCCAGAATTTTGTTTAGAATATGAATTGCTCCTTCTTTGACAGCTTACTTACTGAGGATATGCTGGCCAGCAGTTAACTACTAACAAAAGCATTTCGTGGTGAGTGAAGGCTGTATTTTGTAAACCACAGAACCACACCATAACCGAAATTATGGCCAACATTTTCTTTTTTCTAACAAAACCGTAAATGTTTTCTGAATTTGCTTGAAAAATGTGTTGACGGTTATTGTGTTCAACATGGTAGAATGTCTTGCCATGCTATGAATGAAGGTAAGTTAAAATTAGGCCAGTTTGCCTTTCTCCAATCCTTGATATACTGATATAAAAATGTTGCACCCTGTTGGAAATGTACAAGAACTTGAGATACAAATTGTGTTAGTATTCCAAATAGTTTACTGGATTGAATTCAGAACTTACTCTTTTGATTTTTAAGTTGACAGCGCTTCCAGTTAGAATATTCAGAACGACAGATATATTCGGAATCCTCAAAATATATGAATACGAGTATAATATCATTTCCAAATTACTCATTTAAAAGTAGCTTTACTACCGTTAAGATAGAAATTTATGAATCGTATATGTAGACCAGCACTTAGAAAGGCTAATGAAGTATGAAAGGCATGTGATTAGTGGTACAAATAAAAGTAATTATATCATGCTAATGTTATGGATTGTAATTGGTATATATAGAAGCACCTTTACTTATGTATATTTGAATATATAGTAATTAGCGGCGTGTGCAAAGAAGTGTAAATATTTTTTAATGTCACTCAGTTGTCGCAAGGTAGACTTTTATGTTTTAGGTTTCTTTATATCGCTTTATTTTAGATGGGTTGCAGAAACGAATGGAAATTTCTTTACGTCAAAGACATTTAGTACATATTGTAGTACGCTAAGGAAATCATATGTGAGTCAATCGTATTTTGAATTTTTGTTGCAAAGAAAATGGAGTTCGGTACTACAAAAGAGTTTAAGAAATTGAAATTATGAGCTGTTCTGTGATGTACAAGGTCTGTCGCAAAAGAAACAGAACTTTTTAAATATAACTGTTTCTGTTAGCGCCACCTATTGGTGGGTATATGAAATTGTTCTCTTGTTGACATTTCGTTAAAATCTTAAGACAATTGGATAACTACAATCGATGTTGTTGATCAAAAAGTGACTGCAGCTTTTGGTCATCGGTCGTAAAGTGCATTTTGAACAAAGAGCAAATATTAAATTTTGTCTTAAACTTGGGAAAACGTTTACTGAAACATTTCAAATGATGAAGAAAGTTTACGGTGATCAGTGCCTATCCCGTAGTAATGTGCATGAGAAGTTTAAGCGATTCCAAGAAGGTCGTGAAGACGTCTGTGACGATCAGAAAAAAGTCGTCTTCAGAAGTCAAAAATAAAGACAATGCTGATTTGTTTTTACGATTCCGAGGGTATTGTACACCGAAAGTTCGTCCCACTTGGCCAAACGATTAATGCTGTGTTTTATCTTGGTGTTATGAAACGTATTTTGTCACGCATTCGTCGTGCTCGACCACAATACCGTGAGGCAGGGTCCTGGCGCCTGTTGCACGATAATGCGCCGTGTCATCAGTCGATGCTTGTCACTGATTTTTTTTTACAAAAAATTTCATATTAACCATTAATCACTCACTACTCACCTGATCTGGCACCCTGTGATTTTACCTACTTGGAAAACTTCATTTGCCCATGAAAGGACACTGGTTTCAGGACATTTTCGCTATCCAAAAAGCGACGACCAATATTCTCAAGAGCATTCTGAAAAATGACCTTAAACACTCTTTTGAAAGGCTAATTGACCAGGCTAAGCGCTGTATCGAAGCACAAGGAAACTTTGAATAAAAAAATATAACTTTTGAAAAATATTAATTTTTTGTTGTTTTTTTTTTAAACAGTCCTGTTTCTTTTGCGACAGACCTTGTACTACTATTAATTCACACAAAAATTTAAGCTATTCTGTCACAATTATATGTTTCCTATCATTTAAACATTTGTAAAAATATTTAAATTTAAAATAAAAGTGACCAAATTACAGTTTTATATATTAGTTTAGCAACATTTTGTTGAGAAGCCGGTTTGTTGAAACTGATCTTTCTAAATGAATCGATTGCTTCTTTTTAATGCACGTAGAGATAGTGTAAAAGTTGTCCTTTTCCTCCACATGAAATTGAAAATATTACTGGCTCCATTTTATTTATTTCCATTTAGTTGATTTTAATTTTTTTGCATCAGCTGATGAGTATCAACATATGTTTCCCGCTAAGCTCGTTCATGGTTTCCTGAGCTTTCATTGTAGTACACATTGTAGTACGGAAACCATATGTCTGTCAATAGCTTAAGACATTCATTATCCCAATAGCTCTCATCTTTTTGCTCTTGTTTAAGCAAGTGTTCTATCAGTTTTTGTTTTATGAACTTTTATACCGCCACTTGTTTGCTACCCAATGCACTAGCATAAACTTCTCACACATCAAAAACCATTCAGTTAAATTTGATGAAGCAAAAGTTGTCGCCGTTGCTGTAAGCTAAGCTAAGAAGCTTCTACCGACCACATTTGCTATTGTCGAACACCAATGAAATATTAGATATATTATATATGGGATTGTTATTATGGTGACATGTCACATCTGATGCTATGCAGGAGTGCCAACTTCTTATGCGTGTGAAACGATTTATATTTCTGTATAGGGTTTTACAGCGTTTTGTCGCATCATTGTTTGTGTTTGTTAATAAATTTACTTCTCCCTAAATTATGCCGACCACATCCAACCTAAAGGCTATACCAACAAGAACAAGAAAATTATCTAGAGGCGTTAAATGGTATGATGTTGGCGGCCAATTGGCTGCGCCATTCCTTGAAATTAGCCAGTCATGTCTTGTTAGAAATACAGATCGTCAGCGTCAATTACATACAATTTCTAGAAAAAGTCGTTCGACGTCTTGTTAAAATGCTCACTAATGATGATAACGGCATTTCCTGTCTCGTTTTGAAAGAAATAAGGCCAGATGATGCCGCCATATCGCAAGCCGCACTGAACGGTGCAACTGTGTTTCCTGAATCACACGAGAACTTGACTCACCCCACTAGCGATAATTCTGTTTCTTGACGAAGTCTTTAAGTCAAATCTCACCGTGTTTGGAGCAAAGAGCGCATACAGCCACCGGAGAAACTGTATTCGCGTAATAATATAGGACAATTTTTAAGTGATGTACCAAGGTGAAACGTGTTATGATGAAATAACAAACCTTTCTGAACATACTAACTGAAATTTGAGATAAATCTGTAAACAAACGTGACCGCCGTGAACTGTCAAAATCACGTTGTTCCTATGTTGCCTGGTACTTTACTCATGGTTTGATATTGGTCTGGGCATCTTCCAAGCTCCATTGAACAACTACGAGAGGATACATATAGCAGCATGACAATTTATAGCATAGTCCTTAATTGCAAGAAAGCACTGAGCTCACTAAAAGACAAGCTCCACCTAGACTTGATCTGGGTTCCCGGCCACAGAAACATTTTCGGCAACGAAAAAGAACAGACGAGATGGCAAAGGCAGGAGCTTGCCTTAACAAATCCGAGACAGAGCTAATACTGAGTCCGCTAGGATCGATCAAAAGAGAGATCAATATACAATTTCAACAAGTTGCAAATAACAGATGGGAAACCATTACCAATCTCTTTTTCTAGTAATATGTTAAAATATGGGATTATTAGTGCCTACAATAAATATATAGAACCATTCTTATTAAATGACGTAAATCGTAAAATTACTTATGAATCCCAAATTCGGTATATTGTTTTTGTTACATAATAATCACTGTTATGTGTTTCTTAGTAACCACGCATACCTACTTATTATTATAGCAATTATATCAATTTCACTTGGGTATAAGTATATAAGAATTTTCGAACTTTACCATACAGGGTTGGTCCGGAAAATATTAGGACTGATTTTCTTCCGCTGCGACTGTACTTCGGAGCGTGTGCACACCGACTGGATTCGGTAGAGGGCGTTCCTAGCTAACGAACAAGCGGCTGGTCAGTTGTCTCCGAGCACCTGCAGAGTCAGGACAAACATTTTCGCGCGACGTGTTTCTGTGAGTGGTGCATTCCGAAAATGCAGCGTTTGTTAGAGCAGAGGTACTCTATAAAATTCTATGAGAAGCACGGTAAATCTGCGACAGAGACGTTTGATATGATCAAGCAGGCTTATCCAGTTGCTCCGGTAGTACCAGGTCTTTTTTGAGGGCCGGGAAGAGGTCGCTGATGAAGTCCGGAAGAATGAGCAAATTCAAAATGAAAACGATGCTCATTGTCTTTTTTGACATCAAAGGCATGTCCACCATGAATTTGTTCCTCCTGGAGAAACCGTCAACGCCAAGTTTTACGTGGAAGTCCTGAAGTGACTCAAACGAAGGGTCAATCGGGTCCAACAAGACATCGCAACCGATTGGAAGTTGCACCACAATAACGCCCCGGCTCACACCGCCTTTCTTGTGAACAGATAGCTAACAAAGGCTGGCATCCTAAAGCTTCCGCAACTGCCATACAGCCCAGATGTGGCCCCCCGGACTTTTTTGTTTCCTTGTCAGGAAAGGCTGATGGAATGGAATTTGAGCAGCTTGCACCTCGGCTCTCAAAGCTATTCCAGAGATTCCAGAGAATACCTTCCGTGATGATTTCGATACTTGGAGATCGCGCTGGCAGCGCTACATCGACGTAGAAGGAGCCTATTTCAAAAGTTTTTAAATAATGTAACGATTGGTTCAATCAATTTTTTTAAATCGACTCAGTACTATTACTTTCCGGAAAACCCTGTAGACAAACCTAACAATATTCACTCATCCTACATCTACTTACCTGAAGTTTTGTATTTGTGGGTAATTCTGACAGAACCTTTTTTGAGAAGACATTATGCACCTTCCAATAAGGTCCCGGTTCTGTATTGTTTTAAAGATCATCAAAAAAAAATATGCTTAAGCCATACTTAGTTCTATCAATTATAATTAATTCACTTCAATGCAAAAGTATAATACTTCGTGGTTTAATTTACTTGCATATGTATGTTCTAGTGCATTAAAATCTTGAAAATATCGTTCGACAAATAATCATCATGATGCGCTAAACCATTAGAGCGAATAAAATTTGTGAAACGTGTACGCAAATAAATTAACTGGAATTGACGAAGCATAAAAAGGTTCTGCCTTAAAACCAAAATACATAAATTACAAAGAATAAATATATTCCCCACTCATAGATTCATTTTTCACGCACCTGTTACGTAAGCATTTAATACTCAGCGATGCCATATACATATATTTGTAATATTATATATTATGACGGCAAGGGAAATAAAATTGGGTTGCACGGACTCAACAAAAGCAGCTAAAGAAAAAGAAAAAGATTGACATTTTTATAAAAAAAACAACAACCGTGGTCTGCTCGAAAGGAAGGCTATGTGCAAACATAAACAATAAAGTTGTAGAAATAACATGTCTTGTACTTCTTTGGAGGTGATAAACCAATAGCAATTGTTTTTTACGACAGGAAATTGATTGGCGCGAGATTGCTGCAATAAATAATAATAATTGCTGCAAATCCATTTTCCGCTTAGTATGGTTGTTTCATGCATGGCTAGTGGTTCTACGGATGTGTATAGAAGTATTCAAATACAAAGATTTTTATAAGGTCTTATTTTATTGACGTGATTATCAGTCGATGGCCGTTCTGGACGTGGTTGGTCGTCAACGCGTTCTCGACCAGCTTTGAAGAATTACTGACAGTCATTCGAATCTAGAAAATTATACTTCGACGAATAACTTTTCGCACGAAATTTAAATAAAAAAATATTACTACTTTTTGTCCACAATGTATATGGGTATGGAGGGGCGGATCCACGGTTAAAGTTATATATTATTTCCATCACAAGTGACACTCCGTGAAAAAAAAGGATTTGGGTTGCAAGTACAAAATTATAAAGTTCCTAATAAGTTGTAATCAGTCCACACTAAAAACCAAGTAACGAAAGGCTAAATTCGAGTGAAACCAAAGTTCTATGCTCTTACGACTTGTAAGAATCAAAGAGAGGAAAGTTATTTAAGGTGTAATACGTCAACCAGAGGATCGAAATCCAAGCAATTCTATATATACATTTACTATATACAACATCATCATGAGAGTCTGGGAAGTATCGATCCGATTTTATCTTCTTTTCCAAATACCACTTGCTATAAATATGCCAGATACTAAACAACCAATCATATAAAGGAAATTCAGCCAGATGTTCGAAAAGGGGCTAGGTCAAGTTTTCGCTCACATTTTTCTATTTTAGGTACAAAAACACATTCTAATGATAAAACCCTTTTTCTCATTTCATTGAGATAACTAACATAATGACCGATATATGCGAAAATATTAATATGAGGTACATAAGGGAACTATTAACACGATCCAAACCACTTCTGACATACAGACATACCATTTTCAGAGAAGGATTATCTCTGAATTTCAATTAGATATTTCACTCACCGACCGGTACCTAATGCATACACTAAAGGCATTATACGCACAAAGTTTTGACGTTCTACTGATTGCTTCTTGATTTGCGTAGTTGAAAGTGAAAGAATCAAATGGAATTTAAAATTGCGCTATACGGCAAGTAGGCGTGATTTTTGTCCGATTTCGACCATTTTCACACTGTGACATAAGAAAGAGTAAGAAGAATGCCACATACTAATTATTGTCGAAATCAGTTAGTCGGGTCCCGAGATATGGGATTTCACCAAAAATTGGGCGGTGCCACGCCCATGGTTCGATTTTTACACCAGCTCTCATAAAGGTTTCTCATACCATCTCAGAGGCAAAATTAAATGACTCTGAGCTTTTATTAGTTTTTAACAGTACCGTTATATGGAGAGTGAGTGTGGGTACCTTCCGATTTCTTATAATACCGTATTTGTGATGGGCGAATTTGGTTATTGTAGTTTTATTGGCTTAGCAGATATGTACATTAAACTTAATAGAGGGCGGCGCTACGCCCATTTCTTTAAAATTTTTGCTCACAGGTGCCCTCGCATCTGGGATTCACTGTGCAGTGTACAGTTGTACATCTTATTTTAGTGCTTATTTGTAGCTTTTAAGATTTTCGGTTAATATATAGCAATTTGCGAGCGTGGCAGTTGTAATTTTCTTTGTATTAAGAAACCCAAGACTCATAAAGATATTTTTTTTTACTCAAGTTAGAGCTTACACAGACGGACGGATGGACAGACAGACAGTCACTCGAATTTCAATTTTATTATCATAATGATCCTCTATACTAATATTAAGAGGAAAGATTTGTACCTATTTTTGTAAGTTTGTATGTTTGTAATAAATAGGCTCAAAAAGTACTGGGCCGATTTAAAAAACTCTTTCACCAGTAGAATGCTACATTCTTCCAATTTGACATAGGCTACATTTCATTTTGAAAAAGATTGGCAATCCTTGGTAAAATTTGAACAATGTAACCGAAGGAGTAGAAAAATGAGTCTTAAAATGTCTTTCGTCGAATGAGCTGCCGAAACTATTAGCGATAGAACAAAATAATGTAGAACAATATTGAAGAACATCATAATGTCTACAAAAAACTCCGCGGTAGTATATGTCCAACAATTGTAGTTATGTCACTACAACAACTTTTTTCATTTTAAACATTAATGAAAATGCTAACCAAATTCAAACCATGCTATTTATGTGTTTATATTAATCCTTATCCAAATAAATTATTTTATGGTCAAGACCATTTAATTTTATGGTCAAGACCATTTTACTACCTATAAAATAGTTTTTAAATTATTTAAATTGGACTTTCAATTCAAAAGATATTACGAATTAAAAAATTCAAAAAGTAGACAAAACCGCCATAGCGCCGTGGCCGTTGTTTGCGATGCACTCTGAAAAGCGCGCCGGGCCAGATAATGTGAAGTATAGAGCAGGTGCAAATTGAATTCTGTATGATGTTCAATTTGGCGGCTAACAGAGCCGATAGAATCAAAGTAAGGAACTCGACGTTGTCGCTGCTATTTAGCAGAATTGAGCATGTGCAGTGGCAAAAATATATGTAAAACGACTGAATTCATTATTTATTACTGTTATTTTAATTTTTTGATTATTATTATTTTTATAAATAGACTTACATACAAATACTTATAAGTATTTATATGTGGGATTTTTTTTAATACAAATAAAAATATTTGTGAAAAAAAAGTATTTTATATCCAAATTTCCAAAAATAAATAATTGTCTACCCCGTGCGATGCCGGGACGGGCTGCTAGTTTATATATATGTATACACAACCCACTTACTTTTAAGTGATACATACTTGTATGTTCAACCTGTGGGTGAAATTTTGATACCTAACTATGTTCGGGTGTGATACTCGTATATTATATTTTCGTATATATTTTAATTAAAAGTAGGAAGTATTGTATTCATTACTTACAAACATAGGTAAGGAGATACTCTGTTATTAAAAAGACATTCCTTCTAAATATTATTAGATTTCTACATATTAACTGACAAACTCAAATTTAAGTGCGAATATATTAGGTATATGATATCCGAGCCGATTTACCCATTTTTGGACCAAAGGCATACTATCCGCACAAAATGTTCTCCCCTCATTTTAATACTATAAATCACAAATTGACCGATATGCTTGGTATAATATCAATTAAATGCACTGGAGTCCAGATGTTTGGGGTCTGGATTCTTGAAATGTTGTATCCCGATTCGATAATTTTTGAGCAAAAGATGAAATACCTTAGGGTATTACTTGTGCAAAGTCTTAGCGTGATTTATTCATTGATTTTGATTTGTATACTGGAAGTTAAAAAGTCAAATGAAATTTAAAGTTATGTTCTATGGGTAGTAGTAATTTCGTTCATTTTTATAGTTTTTGCTGGAAATTATTAGGTAATCTCACATACTAAATTTGGTTAAAATTGGTCAAATAGTCCGTAAGATAACGGATTTCACCTAAAAAGAGGCGATATTGACAACATTTTCTCAGAAATTTTTGTTTATTTCTTTCAGCGGTTCGGAAGATATGTACATTTTGTACTGGATCCTGAGATCCTTTGCACTAAACTACAATTAAATATCTTAATTTAGTTCTACGTTATGGCACTTTATAAGTTTCCGGTTAGTGGCGTTTCGTACAGATGGTGGTCCGGGTGCGCCTATCTGCAATGCTGATCGTCCCTGGGTACCAAGGAACATATATAGCAACTTTCATCACGATATATCTATTTTTACTCAAGATATCGCCTGCACGGGCAGATAGATAAATATTCACCTGAATTTTTAACTCCATGTCGGCCGCTAATACTTTTAGGTGATGCAAACAACCGTTGAGTCTGCAAAACTATCAATATACTTGTATTATAACATCTAGCGAGAGTATAAGAACCTTAAATTTCTTACTATACAAATTTTTTTATTATTTTTAGGGATAAAAGTATTATAAAGAGGTTTTCAATAAGAGCGCTACAAAAACGGTTTACGATATCGATGAAGTTCTTTATTCCTATGAAAGTACATTCGACCTATTTTGCATCGCCACCAATGGCACGTTTGCAAAAGTCCCATAGGAAATAGTCTAACGGCGTCAAATTGCACGACCGAGGCGGAGCCATTTCGTGAGAACACGTTCACCAAACTTTTTTTTAATAAATCGATTATGTCATTCGCTGTGTGGCTTGTGGGGCCGTCCAGTTGGAAATACAGGTTGTCAAAGACCATATCACCCAAGTCGGGCCAAAAATATTCGGTTATCGTTTAGCGGTAGCGATTCCCATTCACAGTAGCGTGTCGTTCTTTATAATCAGGCAAGAAGTACGGTTCAATCACGCCGCCGGCCCATAAACTGCACCAAACCGTAATTTTTTTTGGTATGCAATGGTAACGAATGTAATTTCACACGAAAAAATAATTTCATTAATATCCCATACCGTTTTTGCTTTCTTTAAAATAAACTTTTGTAGCGCTCTTATTGAAAATTCTGCTATTTTAGTTGAAGCCACTGACTCCGAATTTCGGTAAAAAATTTTAATAATTTCGACTTGTTGCTGGATCGTATATCTTTCCACGATGAAATGGTAAACATTACTAAAAGAAATGTAAGGGACCGGACATTCCAGGTGCATGCCCTTATTTCGTTTGCCATGGTCGTCATCAAAAAGGGGGGTCACTCATCACTTGTTGTCCCTTTTCATTGGTATGATTTTTTTACGTGGCGGGTCCCAAACCCAGCGCACAACCCTGCGGAGAGGATGTTTCGCCTTCTCACTTTACCTCGCCTTCAAACGGATGTTCTTAGGCTACCCAGAGGATACTTTTGATCTATATGCTTAAAAGAGTGATTTTTAGCCGATTCATATTAATAACAGTTAGTTTACAAGGTTCCACATAATCTTTAGTCTCATTAGCATTAATATTCCTTATGAAATTGTTGGTGACCAAAGCAGACTCGCATCTCTGAATATTCATATTTGCTCGCATAACTTATCCTAATTTTCAATTTCCCACACTCAGATATAAATTTTACACCGGATTAATAAAAAGTTAATGTGCCTGTCCTGGTTTCAGGAACATCCATTAAATTTTTGTGTACATTATTGAGTTTGTAGTCTCTAAACATTTAATTTAGATATGTGTACGTTGAAGGGAAAAGAGTCTCACAATGGAATATTTTTTCGTTGTATAATTTGTTGTTATTGAACTTGTAATGCTATTCATTACTTTATACTGTCTTCATAAGCTTACATCAAAGTCACTTTTTTCTTTTTCAGAAAACTCGCTCAACGGCATTTAATGATGCATGATTTGTCACTTATACGCCAGAGCTTACGCACTTATGTCAGCAACTCTGCTGCAAGAAAAACAGATATAAATTAATTTAAAAGACGGATGTTTGAGTAAAGGTATTGGAATTTATTTAAATTTTACGGTTTAGACCTATACAAATGACAATGTGGTAGAAATTTCAAATTGATTTTCTGCGGAAAACAAATTTTCGGGGTTTTGGAAGGAAATTATATTAAATTGCATGAAATTTGGATATTATGGGGCGAATTAATTAAAGAGCAAAAAGAAATTATAAAATAATTATGTTTCTCAAACTGTATTTAAATATACCTTTTTATAGTGGTTATAATAAAATATCTGTTACACTAAACAACTACTAATTACCATTAAAGTAAAGCCACACAATTTCGTGAATATTTCAAAGAGTTTTTGGAATAGTATAAGTTCTGTAGCTAAATATTTTTCTTCTAACCTTTTTTTAGATCCAGTAAACAGGATGTGAGGAACTACGTCCCCGTGGTTCACTTTATGAATCATTGACAATATATTTTAGTAATATGTAAATAAAAATATTTTACTTACCATAATTTGTTTCTAAAATATGAAATAAATAATTTTTGGTTACTGATAGTTTTAAGCTAAAACCAACGGTCCATGTATGAATTACTGTAAAGATATCAAGGGAGTGGTTTGCAATCAGAAATGACTAAAATCGGTATCTTATAAAATAATAAAAGAAGTGCTATATCAGAGTGTGTCAAAAAAATACACGTTTTTTCCATTTGGTACTCAGAAAAATTGGCTGCTAAACATTTCTAGTGACAGCTCTTAATTGTAACCGCAAAGTTCTCGGCCTAACGTTTCTCTATATTCTTCTTATCATAAAACAAATTGAATTATAACACTGAAAACAAATTTCGATTTGTAGATACAAAATCTAAAACAAAATAAAATAATGTTTTTCATTGAGATATAAAAATCAAAAAAAAAAAAATTTACTTAAATTAGTAACATTTTAACTCTTAATATTTTAAAACGTTAAAATTTACATATTAAACGAAATATGCGTCATTTTCTAAGAAAGAATCTGGTCATCTGTCGAAACCTCTGATATCAGACCATTATACCTACTTTAGAAAAACTCTTTTAGTTTAAAAGATTACTTCACGAAATTTGGCATGGATTATTGCAACTCAAAATTCTTCGAAGAAATTGTTCAGATCGGAGCATAATAGTATTTAGCCGCTATATACACACACACCGATCGGAGTGCAGTAATTGTATGGAAAACTTTTATATTATATTTGTGAATGGTGTTATAGCTTCGGTGCAACCAACGATCTCGTTTTTTCTTTGGTTTAACCACCCAAACTACATATAAATTAAGAGTTTGTTAACACTTAATTTAGTTCTAAAAAAGGGTCCAATCACTATAAAATATATGATATAAGTAACTATATGCTAAATTTGTTTATAGTTTTAATTCATGTTTACTCACTTAAGGGTTTAGAGGTAGTCAGAGGCACGAAAAATGAGAATTTTCAGTATTTTTTTTTTTTTTTTGCATTTAAATTATGTTATTTTCAACAGTTAATTGGTCTTAAAAAATCGAAATTTTTGAAAAAAAAATCCTTCGATCATGCCCGAGTATATTATGTATTCTAAAAGCTGTACAAATTTCATTAAAATTTACTGAGCGATTTTCTAGTTACAGTTGTCACTAGTTCAAAAAACATAGTTTTGATAAAAACGCGTTTAAAGATTCAGCGCTAGGCTTTGAAGTGCCCGAGCTCTCTTTGATATTTGTCGAATAACTCAAAAACTAATTATCGGATCAACGTAAAATTTGTAAAGAATATTTTTAAAATACTACACTTAACGAAAATGCAAAAAAAAAAAAAAAATATTTTTTTTTTGAAAATTCTAACAACCCCTAACCCCTTAAGATAAAGCAACACATACGGTACTTTTATACACTTGCAACATGTATTTGTGTAATCATAAAAAGGCGTGTATATGAGATCAGAATGACAAGAGAAGTTCAACTCCGGATGAGTGCTGTCCGTTCGTCCGACCGTGCGTATGTGCAAGCTGTCTCTTTAAAACTGAGGTAACGTAATAAAGCTTTTTTACACGCGTTGGTGGCAAAAAATTGACGATGAGTTCGCCGATAGGTGTAATCGTACCACTGCCATGCCCGATATTAATGAAAAACCTATAGAATGTTATAGTTAAGCTTTTAATTAAGATATAAAACTGTAAGTTGGTACAGAGGAGTGGTTCCTCCTTCTAATAAGTTTAAAATATATATCTCTCAAACCACTAAAACTACAATAACCAAATACGCTCAGCGCAAATACTGTAACCCCATCGATAGTGAGAAAAATAGATGAAATCGTATTACAATCCCGCCCTTTTCCCAAATAACGGGTTTGTTAAATGCTTCCGTGACAAAATTTTACACACATGGTACGTAAAGGCTTTATATGGCCGGTGGAAATTTGGACTGCAACCGTAGTACCACAAACAAAGTCGGTATATAATATTTTTATCTACAGTAAAAAAACACACAGAATGCGCATAAATGTTTGCTGACCATGCATTCGAGGGCATAAAAACCTTTTATCACTGGAACGTGAATAAGTGTATGAAAATTCTGAGCCCACTTACATAAGTATATATGATACTTTTAACTGAGGTGGCAAAAGATTCTTTTTTATTATAGGACTCATTACGTTATTCTCAACCGACATTCAATTGAAAAATTGCTGAAGTTGCAGTCGTTTTTTGTATCTCATGTTAATAAGAGTAAGCTGTTAACCTGCTTTATCGTCAAATTACACTGTGATAGTCAAAAAAAAAGACAAGGCCAAATTCGACGGTTTCCCCCTATTTCGGGTCCTACGAATCGAACTGCATCATTACTTTTTTGAGTTACAATCATGGTTTCATACAAAATTTTTTTTTGAAGTTTTTCATCAAAGTGGCCCATTGTAAGAGAAAGGCACATTTTTCTTCGGTCTCTAACTTTTTTAATGTTGATTTTTTTGGTAAACTTTCTTTGGCAAAGCTTCTCAGAATAAGTCCGTCTTTAAGTTCTTAGATGACTGTAAACCCCAAAATCAATGTTTTTTTGTGTCCTTATAGCCAATATATCGAAAAAACTGAAATTTAGTTCATTTTTTTTATGTTTTTTCCCTCTCGTTTCGTCAATATTTTAATTTACCCTTTGATACTTATACATTAAGTGACATCTTGTAATAGTAAGAAACTTAAGCAAAGACAACGTTCTAAGCAAACTAACCATTGGAAAAAAAACTTGACAAAATTTGTATTTTTTAAAAAAGCTACACTAACTATGTTTGTGTGCCATTTTTTTTTTTTTTTTTTTTTTGGTTTTTGTATCTTATAAATGTTATCAATAAGTATCATTAATTTGTACACAATATTTAAATTAAATTTAATAAGACTTATCTATCAATGTCCAACACAAATCAGCAAACAACGAGTCAAGCTTTTAACCACTGCACTGATAAGAAATAACAACAACAAGTAACGTTTGAAAGAAACGTTAAATGCTTGCCTAAGAGTCAAAATTTAAGCATAGATTGCAGTAATTAATTTGACTTTGACTTCGCGGAAAGAACATTGTTTTAGTGAATTGTATATTAAGAAAATAAATTAAAATGAATAAGTGTCCAATTGGCCTATCGTTGTTCTGCTACATATATGGAAAATTTACAAGCCCTCGGAGTAGACGCAAAATATCTTCGGGAACTGCCGGCATCTACGAGGAATATTTCGATTTGCCCGTTATAAGAGACGTAGATTGGGTGCCAAATACCATTTGCACGCAATGCAACAACAACCTGCATAACTGGTCAAAAAGACTGTGCCTAAAAATGGGGTTCGGCATCCCAATGATTTGGATAGATCCACAATGGCATCATACTGGTAACTGCTACGCGTGCAAGAACAAATTTGCAAGACTCAACAAAAAAATACAGTTTACAAAAGTGTTCAATCTGTACAGCTACCAGTATCTCACTCAGAAAATGTTCCGATACCAAGATGTCCAAGTCCAACTGACAGATATATTTCGCCAACATTTTCCACCGAGCCTACAGATCTACTCTCAATGTATAACCCAACCGAAGTTGAAAGCCCATGTCGTCACTTGGAGATTTCCCAAGCCCGTTTGAATACGATGGTACGACAGCTGAAATTATTGCAAAGCCAAGCGATTTGCCTAGCACATCATCTTCGATCGGTAAATATATTGTCTAAAGATGTGAAGGTGTATGGATACCGCAAAAGACAGGAGGAGCTTTTATATTTCTTTGAGGTTAATGGCGACAATACTTATCAAAGGGTAAATTAAAATATTGACGAAACGAGAGGGAAAAAACATAAAAAAAGGACTAAATTTCAGTTTTTTCGATATATTGGCTATAAGGACACAAAAAACATTGATTTTGGGGTTTACAGTCATCTAAGAACTTAAAGATGGACTTATTCTGAGAAGCTTTGCCAAAGAAAGTTTACCAAAAAAGTCAACATTAAAAAAGTTAGAGACCGAAGAAAAATGTGCCTTTCTCTTACAATGGGCCACTTTGATGAAAAACTTCAAAAAAAATTTTTGTATGAAACCATGATTGTAACTCAAAAAAGTAATGATGCAGTTCGATTCGTAGGACCCGAAATAGGGGGAAACCGTCGAATTTGGTCTTGTCTTTTTTTTTTTTGAAAAAAGCTATCACAGTGTTATTAGCTGAATAAATATAAATATCTCTTCCAGAAAACTATACTATCCCGTTTTACTAATTCGGAGGTTATACAAGGAGCGTTCCAAAGTAAACTTTGTATGCACTTTTTGAATCTATACCCCTGGTGGCACCATCTATATGTTGACAGATGCGTTAGAATCTGCTGTCTTTATAGATTGTTCAGTGAGAATTTCATGACATTTCATAGATTTGAAGTGAAGCTATTGCATTTTAAGTGTCAATATGTTTGTGTGATCGGTGTGAAAATGAGCTTCGAACAAAGAGCCATCATTAAATTTTGCTTTAAAATTGGTAATTGGCACTTTTACCGAAATGTTTCAATTGAAAAACAAGTTTGTGGCGATGATTGTTTACCCCGTAGCAGAGTGGTTTCAACGTTTTCAAAGTAGTCGTGAGGACGTAAATGACGATCAACATATGGGCCAATCAAAATTCGTGATCACCGGAAATTCCATCGAAACTGTGAGTGAATTCATCAAAAATCAACCGACATCATTATTGAAATTCATGGAAATGGAATTGAACATCTGCAAAACATCGATTTATCGCGTTTCGACCGAACATTTGGGCTTACGAAAGGTGTGTGCACTATTTGTTCCAGCATTTGAAGAACACCGTTAAAGAGGTTTACTTGACTAAAAATCACATTTTAAATATTAACCACTCCCGAATTCATCTGATATGGTACCGTGCGACTTCCTCCTTTTCCAAAAAAAAAAAAAAAACAAAAATGCATTTTCCCACGAAAGGAAAGCGTTATGCAAACGTGAATGAAATGAAATTTTACAAAAGATTTTTAAGATTCAAGTAATGAATGGCATAAAAATCCAAAAATAAAAGGTGTCAAAATAGTGGTACATTTAACCTTTTTGATATAGTTTATGTTATTAATATTAAACTTATGTAGATGTTTATGTCAATATATGTAAGATTCATGTCAAGAAGGTAAAAATGTGAGCTATTCAAACATTCGAATGCACTACAAATTTACGGTGATAATGTTTGAATTAAGAGGTGTGAGCCATGGCGAATATGTAATAAATGATAGGAGATATGAGAAAAAAGTTGACGATCGCTTTTTATTATACTTGTAACATTTATATTATACTCGAAACTTTGCGCTCCCAATTCTTTCATTTATGTTTCCAGTCGCCTTTATTTTTGAAATTACCTGAGGAGTCAGTACAGTTATGTATTTTCTTGGGTGGGCAAAGAAGGTATCTTTGGCACTACGGTCAGCAAATTCAGCCTCCACGAGGAAACATCCCCAAATGGGTTGAGGCTGATCGACAACGTCGGCCCCGAAATATGGTTATCTGTAGTACTAGATTCCAGCACAAAAAACCTCATCAAGCCATCTATCTGTCTCCGGATCGATAAACCACCAACCATATCGATCATGTTGTGATAGACGGAAGACACGTCTCCAGTGTTTTAGATGTGCGTACGCTCTGAGGTCCTAACATCGGCTCGGAACACTATTTTATTGCAGCCTATATAAACACCATCGTATGAAGATCTTGACAAGCTGGCCGACAAGGGTACTGCTTGAAATTTCAACAAAAAATGCGGCAGCTAACAGAAGGTTTCAAGACCGGAGTTTAATCTTGAAAAAAACCAACATATGATCAAGTGACCGATGCCCAGAGCATACTTAAATTATGGAGAGAAAACTTTTCCAGGCTGCTGAATGACAGTGAAAGTACAACGCCAGGAGAAGGCGTACCCTATTCCCCAATCGATGATGAATGACCAGACGTTCCATTGTTCGACATGAAGAAGCTCGAATAGCAATTACCCGCCTGAAGAACAACAAAGCGGCGGTTAAAACGGTTGTGTAAACTGACGTTGAACAACACCGAAAGCTCCGTCAGGATCGGGAAGGACCTCTCCGAGCCGTTTGATACCAAACGAGGTTTCAGACAAGGCAACTCCTTATCGTGCGACTTCTTCAACCTGCTGCTGCAGAAAATAATTCGAGCTGCAGAGCTTAAACGAACAGGTACAATCTTCTATAACAGTGTAGAGCCGCTGGAGTATGCCGATGATATTGATATCTTCGGCCTCAACACCCGCGCTGTTACTTCTGCTTTCTCCAGACAAGGGAGCAAAGCAAATGGGTCTGGCAGTGAACGAGAGCAAGACGAAATATCTCCTGTCATCAAACAAAGAGTCGTCGCACTCGCGACTTGGCTCTCACGTCACTGTTGACAGTCATAACTTTGAAGTTGTAGATAATTTTGTCTATTTAGGAACCAGCATTAACACCACCAACAATGTCAGCCTGGAAATCCAACGCAGGATTACTCTTGCCAACAGGTGCTACTTCGGACTGAGTAGGCAATTGAAAAGTAAAGTCCTCTCTCGACGAACATAAACCAAACTCTATAAGTCGCTCATAATTCACGTCCTGCTATATTTGGACGATGCTAGGTTTGGACGATGACAACAACCGATGAGTCAACCTTAAGAGTTTTCGAGAGAAAGGTTCTGCGAAAGATTTACGGTCCTTTGCGCATTGGCCACGGCGAATATCGCATTCGATGGAACGATGAGCTGTACGAGATATGTGACGACACTGACATAGTTCAGCGAATTAAAAGACAGCGGCTACGCTGGCTAGGTCATGTTGTCCGGATGGATGAAAACACTCCAGCTCTAAAAGTATTCGACGCAGTACCCCCCGCGTGAAGCAGAGGAAGAGGAGGACCTCCACTCCGTTGAAAGGACCAAGTGGAGAAGGACCTGGCTTCGCTTGGAATATCCAATTGGCGCCACGTAGCGAAGAGAAGAAACGACTGGCGCGCTGTTGTTAACTCGGCTATTATCGCGTTAGCGGTGTCTACGCCAGTAAAGAAGAAGAAGAGGAAGAAGAATATACACCGATTTTTTCTTACTTCTTAATGTAAATCCATATTTTTATTGTGCTGATTGACTGCATGGCCGCATTCTGCTCAATGTTTTAGTAGGTTATGAAGTGCAAATAATTTTATTTATTTATTTATTTAAATGAGAACTAATTATTAATAATTAATACACAGAGATTAAGCACTGGCTACTAGGGCCTTCGGCTATCTATTACAATAGTTATGTCTAATTAAAATTAAGTGTAAGGCACACTAAATTAAATTAAGTCTAAGGCGCACAAATATTTTTATGTATTGGCAGGAACAGTCGGATGGGTAGTTTGGCTTGACACCAGTGGGATTGTGTTCCTTGTATTGGTGTTGAAAGTTTATCCAGTCTCTAGAGTTTGACTCGTAAAGCTCTTTTTTCAATAGGTTGCGAATATCTTTTGATGTGACGTGTGCGTACGAGAAAACTGGTTCTCTACTCGCCTTTTTGGCGCGATCGTCTGCAAGTTGGTTGCCTCTAATACCAGCATGTCCAGGGATCCACATGATCTTGATTATGTTTTTGTGTTTGTGTAAAATATCTTTTATATTCTTGATCAGTACTGAGTTATTTGTATCATTCAACAGCGCAGTAATTGTCGATTTGCTATCACTGCATATGATGTGTTTTTCTTTAGATTGTGCAATAAATAGCACCGCTTCGTATATCGCAGCCGCTTCAGCTGTAAGTATAGAGCAGTACGGTGGTAAAACACCGACGGTTATATTGACACCTTGGTCGTTTGTCACTGCAAACGAGGTGTGAGTGTCCGATTTTGATCCATCGGTGTAGATAATTTTCCACTCTGGTTTGTAAATGTTTACTGCGTCGTTGAATAGCTGGTTATATTGTTCTGCGTTGGTGGTTGATTTTTGATACTTGAATAGCGTACTTATTATGGATGACTTTAACGTCAGCCAGTGAGGATGAGCGTTCTCCTTTATTAATTGTGGTGTTGATATTATGTCAAGTTTTTTTATAATGTTTATACATTGTACGATCGTGGATAGTTTTTTGGTGGTACGATATGTTTTCATCGCATTAAACAAAAGGGAGTTTTTGCACTGGAGGAGCTTTGGTATGAGCATCATTGTATTCTGCTTTGTTCGGAGATGGATGCTGGGTAGACCTGCTTCAGTTAAGACCACTTTGGTTGGAGAAGTAGGGAATGCGCGAATGCTCCTTTTTACCGCTATGTGATAAGGGGTTTCAATGAGTGCGAGATGGGATTTACCACAGTGTCCATAGATTGCGAGTCCAAAGTCTATTTTTGACAACATCAATGCTTTTACAATATTCACGAGAGTTGAGATATGGATATGACAGTGTTTTGAAGAGAGAAACTTTATAATGTTTAGTCTATTAAGTAAACTTAATCTAACATATTTACAATGTTCCTTAAATGTTAGTTTTTTATCAAAAATTAAGCCAAGTATTCTTAAAGTTGTAGTGTGAGGAATTTGTGTGTTTTCGAAGGATAGGTTAGGGAAGGAGCATTTTCTTTTTCTGCAAACGTGAAATGTTGCGCTTTTGCTTGCAGAAACTTTTGTTCCTGACGTTTTAGTACATTCTGCTATTTCGGTTAGGATGTTGCTAAAAATGATTTTTACTTGGTTTAAATTTTTTAAAGCCGAAAAAATTAAAACATCGTCTGCGTAGATGATATGATCTACACATCGGTATGAGGTTATTAATGCTTAATTGGTTAAAGGCAATAATATTTAAATAGTGTTGTTGAAAGGGGAGATCCTTGGGGTATGCCATTATGTAGGGGGTATATGTTGGAGTTGTGGTTACTAACACTTACTGTAATCTTACGATTTGAAAGGAATGACTTTATGAAATTATACATTTTATCTCCAATGTCCCATTTTTTTAATTCTTGTAATACCGTATGAGCTCCAATTCTATCGAATGCTTTCTCAAAATCTAGACTGAGGACGGATAAGTGATTTTTGGTAGATATTGTTGTTGTAGCGTGGTGTTCAAAGTAAAGAAGTGGGTCAATGACGCCAAGACCACTTTGAAAACCAAACTGGTTGGGGCTTATCAGTCCTTTTTGTTTTAAATACCACATGAGTCTTTTTGATATAATTTTTTCCAAAACTTTGGCAACGCAGGGTATCAAAGAAATAGGTCTGAAGTCTGAAATTGAGGCACTCGATTTGTTGGGTTTAGGGATGGGAATAATTGTAGCTTTTTTCCATTCTTGAGGTACAATACCCTGCTCAAATATGTAATTGTATAGGGTTATAAGTCTGATTTTTAAAGAGTATGGAAGATTTTTTAGAAGGGGGTAGGAAATTTTGTCTGATCCAGGGGTTTTTCCGGACATTTTGCTGACAGTAGAATCGAACTCTTCTAATGTAATGGGAGATTTTATCAATGTAGCTTTGAAACACGGGGATGGGTTGTGGTATGTTTGGGAAATGATTTGATTAGAAAGTGTAATAAAATTCGGGTGAAAGTTGAAATTTTTGGAGTTGTTTGACCATGTTTGTGCAAAGTTTTCTGCAATATGCTGCGGATCGTAAATGGGACCTATGGGAGATTGAATAAAATCAATTTTATTTTGTTTATGTCCTCCTGAAAGAGATTTGATGTCATTCCATATTTTTTTAGAGCTTGAAGTGGGTTTTATATTAGCTGTTAGTTTTTCAAGGGCTATGCGTTTAGCAGACTTTAGTTCTCTTCTGAAGTTAGAGTTTGCTTTTTTGTATCTAATTAAGTTTTCGGTTGTTACGTTCTGTTTGAATTTAGACCAAAGAGGTTGTTTTGTATTTCTCAAGGCAGTTAATAGCTTGGACCAATACGGTAGTTTGGCGGACATTTTTTTTTGTACTAGTTTGAGGAATGGAGATATGTGCAGCGGATCGAATAATCCTTTTTATTTTTGATGCTTCTGCGTTTATGTTTTCTGATATTATTTCAGCACTTATTGATGTGTTGAGCAGGGAGCAATATTTTAACCAATCAGCTCTATCTGTAAGAAATTTTGATCTCGGCTTAATGATGTATTGCATCGGTGTGATGAGGGTAGTTATGATAGGAAAGTGGTCGCTATTGTGAAGGTCTTCTAGAGTATAAGAACAGAGTTTATGGGCTATGGAAGCTGAACAAAGAGCGATGTCTATATGAGTAAAAGTTTTATGGGAGGAAAAGTGAGTTGGTGATCTATCATTAAGAACAAATAAGTTTTTTGAGAGAATAACATCTTCCATTATTTGGCCTCTTCCATTTGAGAAGGTAGATCCCCATAGGGGGCTCCAAGCATTAAAATCTCCAATGATTATTGTGGGTGCAGGAACAGCGTTAATGACACCTATAAGTTCTCCTGCAGTAAACTTTTGATTCGGAGGGATGTAGCATGTGACTATGGAAAATTTGAAACCGATGTTAATTTCTATTGCAATGGCGGAAATGTTGGAAGAGACTGGGATACGTTTGTGTTTGATATGTTTTTTGATAAACAAGGCAATGCCTTGTTTAGCTGATTTGTTTTGTGGTAGATTATGGAAATAACCAATGTATTTGTGAGGAGTATATGCCGTTTTATTTGCTGGGAGGTGAGTTTCTTGTAATGCAATTACGTGTGGTGAGAATTCATTTATGAGTATATTTAAATCTGGATAATTGTTAAATAGACCTTTCAAATTCCACTGGAGAATTTTCATAGTCTATTTTGTGATGGGGGCTGTGTGGGTAATGGGGCGGCGGGAGTGTTACTAAGTTGGGTGATCAAGTTTGAAATGAGTGAGGTTGTTGCGTTGTAGTCAAAAGATGTTACAGTTGAGTCTTCGACTGCACTTGTTGTTGGAAACGAGTGAGTTGAATTTATTTGATTTATAGTGGTTGTTACATTTTCTTCGTTGTTTGTGCTGATTGTTTTAGAGTTGGAAGTTGTAGGTGAAGTTATAGAGGAGAGCGAGATTTGCTCTTTTGTTTGAGTGTTTTGTTGATTGTTTGTGGGAGTTATGTTTGTTGGGTTGTTAATAACGTTAGAGAATGAAGGAGATGAAGAATTGAAAACAGGTGGTATTTGTGCTTTATGGATATTTACTGCTTCGCGGAAAGAGCATTTTTTGTCTGTTTGAATTGTTATTATATTCTTTATTTGGGTGAACTTTCGACACAGTTTACTTGAGGCTGGGTGATCAGCAGAACAGTTTGCACAGAGAGTGCGATCGCAAGTAGGGACCTTATTGCAGCGTTTTTTTGTGTGACCAAGTAATTGACAGTTTTTGCATCTCATAGGATTTGGATAGTATGGTCTTACCTTTGTTGTATACCATGAAACATCAATTTTTTCCGGTAGGGAGTAGCGATCGAAAGTTAGGAGGACTACACCACTTGGAGTTGGTTGGCTATTTATGTATTTCGGAAATTTATAAATTGATATGACACCCTGTTCTTTCAAGTTTTCGATTATTTCATTCTCTGGAATATCGTTTAGTCACGGAGCGTAAATAGTACCTTTGCATGAGTTTAGATTTTTGTGGAGCTCAATTTTTACACTGCATATCCCAACGAGTTGCTTTGTTGTAGTGAATTTTTTTGCGATAGTGCTATTTTTAACTAGGAGTAGCAAATTACCGTCCCTTAGTTGACTGATTTTTAATATTTCAGAGCTAATATGTTTCAGGGCTTTGTGAACGGCGAAGCAGGAAAATTTATTCAACGGCTTATTTGCGTCACTTGAACTTACCACTATATATTTAGGACTGTCTTTAATTGTTGTTGGTAGAGTAGGAAATAATTCTTCATTCGATATAGGGTTGGCTCTTTTTTTTCTTTTTGGTTGAGGACCGGTCCCCCAAGGGGACATGTTTTCACAATTTGATTTAATTAATAGGAGTCAGTAAATAAGAGCAGGCTTATTGGAAAATAAGGTGCGAAAAGGAATGCGAAAATGTAACTTGCACTAGCGAAATTGATTAACACAACGAAATTACTGATAGCACAACCGTATGCGTCGAGTGACACCTCGACCACCTTTTAAATGATGGGCTGAGAACGCAAATAATATATTATAAACAAATACTTTAATGTTCTAATTTCGTGGTATAGTTAGTTGTGGTATCACTATGTGGAGCGGTGTGAGTTCCAGCAGGACCTCCAGTGCCGCCGTTGGGCATGTCCGCATAGCGCCCGTCATGCAGACGCATGCTAGCCGCTGAAGCCTCGATAGTTTTAACACCACCGAGGCCTGTGCCGCCACGGAGGCCCAGGACACCGCTCCATATGTGACTATCGGTCGCACAATCATGGTGTACAACCACCTGACAATCCTTGGCTTGCAACCCCAGGATTTTTCTGCCAGACGATTGCACACCATTAGTGCCTTTGTCGCCTTGACCAGGGTTTGGTTCACATGCTGTTTCCACCGCAAAGTGGAATCCAGCGTAAGACCAAGATATTTTACCTTGCTGGTCATCTCGATCTCTCTGCCCCCAAGTGTGAGGTTCCTAAGCCCGGGTAGGGACCTACGCCTCGTGAATAGGACGATGGTCGTCTTCGAGGGGTTGATACTTAGTTCAACTCTCCTGCACCACTCCATTGCTAGGTTTAAACCTCGTTGCACTAGGTCACAGAGAGTGTCCACAAACTTGCTCCTCGCTATAATCGCGATATCGTCCGCATATCCTTGGCATCGGATACCATTGACGGTTAGCAATGCTAACAGGTCGTCCACAACAAGGCTCCATAGCAGGGGCGACAGTACACCACCTTGCGGACAGCCTCTTGTTGTGCCGAGACGAATCTTTGTGCCCCCTGCTGTGGTCTCAGCAACCCTACTGCGCAGAACCGCCTCTATCCATCTACGCACCGGTGCTGCCACATTTCTACCCTCCAGTGCCATGGCTACACTTCTATGAGACGTGTTGTCAAAAGCTCCCTCGATATCTAAGAAGGCGCATAGCATAACTTCCCCTTTCTTTAGTGAACTCTCTATCTCAGAGGTCAACTGGTACAGAGCCGGGCTTGTTGATCTGCCAGCTCTGTATGCATGCTGAGCCGCATGCAGGGGTTCAGTCTTCACCGCCTTCGACCTTAAATGATGATCAATTATTTTCTCCATAGTTTTCAGTAGGAAGGAGGTTAGGCTGATTGGCCTGAAAGATTTAGCCAACGAGTAGTCCTTCCTTCCCACTTTCGGTATGAAAATTACCTCCGCTGTCCTCCATGATTCAGGGATGTAGGCCAAGGCAAGGCTCTCCCGCAGCAGCCTAATCAGGTGTGGCATCAGGATCTGCTCACCCTGTTGTAGAAGCGCTGGGAAGATGCCGTCCACTCCCGGAGACTTGAACCTTTCGAACGAGGTCATTGCCCACCTGATCGAGTCCGCAGTAAACAACTGTTTAGCGATAGCCCAATCAGTGCGGGATGGCCTGTGTTCGATTGCGGGCAGACACCGGTAAGCCGGAATTGTCTCCGGGAAGTGAGCACGCAAGAGCTCTGTAGCTCTGTCCTCCGCGTTGGTCGTGAATGTCCCGTCATTCCTTTTAATGGCTAGCACTGTGCCGTCTTCCCTTTAGCCAGAGCCTTGTGCAGCCTAGCAGCTTCTGGTGTGGAGGAGACGTTTTCACAGAACCTCCTAAAGCTAGCCTCTTTAGCAGACCTGATCTCTTTATTATACAGTATCAGGTTGCTCCTATACTCTTCCCAGACCCCTGTACGCTTAGCCTTGTTAAATAGGCTGCGTACCTTCTTCCTTAGGTCTGCGAGTTTCCTTGTCCACCAGGAGCAATTGCGCCTGTCTGTGGGCATCCCTATGGGGCAGCTGTCATTGTACGCGTTGATGATGGACCCGTTGAGCGCGGTCAATCTGCTCTCCACTCCCGGGCCCGTAACGCTACTGTCAGCCTGCCCCTCCTTCTTCAGTCCCTCTTCTAGCCTCTCCCTGAAGGCGCTCCAATTGGTCCTTCGAGGATTGCGTCTTGGAGGGAATAGCTTGACCTCCGCCCTCAGCGCAAACCTTACAATTCTGTGGTCCGACAGGGAGGGCTCCGTTGAGACTCTCCACTGCGAGACCATCCCGGCTGCAGGTTCATTGCTCAGGGTTATGTCCAACACTTCCCTCCTGCTTATAGTAATGAATGTGGGTTCACACCCTACATTCTCTATCGCTAAATTACTGCCTACTATATATTCTAAAAGGGACTCACCTCTCGCGTTACAGTCGGTGCTGCCCCACTCCGAATGGTGGGCGTTTGCATCACAGCCGATGATAAGGGGGAGCTAGTGCAGCCTGCAGTGCTCTACCAGCCTTTCCACCTCCGCCGGGGGTGCCGTTGCTGCCTCTCCCGGAAAGTATGCCGAGGCCAGGACGAAGTCTTGGCCCTCAGTGTCCCTAGCCTGCACCGCTACCAAGTCCTGCGTCAGAAACTCTGAAATGCAAAAGAAATCAATATTGCTTCTAACAACTATACACGTCCTAGGCCTCTCGCTAGAGAGGTCCCAGATTACCTTGTTTGCCTCCGTCTTGAGGCCCTTTACCTCTCCTTTATAGATCCAAGGCTCCTGGATCAGCAGTGTGCCCAGTTTCTCCGCAGTGAACCTGCTTGCTATGACAGCTGAGGCTGCCGCCGCATGATGCAGGTTCACTTGGGCAATTTCCATGTTGACGGCCATCATAATATGGGTTCGAGGAAGGAGAGATCCTCTTCCCCGCCGTCAACCGCACTACTGTCCACTGGGCCTCCAAATCCGTCCAAGAGCTCCTGTGTGGAAGGTAGCTCCGTGTTCCGGCCATCATCGTGAACGCCTGTGGTCGTTACAGGCACTGCCTGTCCAGACCTGCTCCCGCAGGCCTGTTTCGCCATATCGTCCCCCTCCATCCTCATTACTTCCGGGGCGGACTTCGGCACTGCCAGAATATCGACGCCCTTGTCCCGTGGAGCCGCAGGCTTATTGGCTTCCTTGCTCCCGGTGTCAGCAGGCTTGTAGGGCCGCATGACGACCGTGCTGTACCTGTAGAACAGGCGGAAGCTCGCAGCCCGGACGTACTTGTACGACTCGTCGTCTATGTACAAGTGCAACCTCCATCCCTCCATGTCACCTAGCTTCTCCTTTTTCTGCCGGCAACACAACAGGCCGAGATACTGAGTCCACGGTTCTGGTTCCTCACCAGACCCAAGGCGTATTCGTAGGTCCTGTCTCCGCACCGAGGGAGGAACATTGTCATGCTATGCATGATTGGCACATCTTCCACCCTCTTCGCGCAGAGGACAGGGCCCGTCCGCTTTCCAGCTTTGGAATGTGTTCCCTCAGCCAGTCAGCGGACGACTCGTCCAGGCAGTCCACCTGCATCTTGCCTCCTCTTAAGTCGATGCCCAGGAAGGATGCCGTGTAGTCCTCTCCTTTAGACACCTCGTCCATGAGGAGGTCCTGCAGCACGGTGAGCTCCTCCGATTTTAGCGACTCCGCCGGGTATTTGGAAGGCAGAACAGCCATGCGGATGCCTTTGACAGCACCCGCATATCCGCGCCGGCCCTCCTCCACCCGGTGAGGAGCCGGTCCGGATGGTTGGCCCCCGGCTGCCATTGCGTCCGTGCCCCGCACCGTTTTTGATCGGGGGGCTCCTGCGGCGTGATTTGGCCGCTCTTCCTTTTCTCGGCTTGGGCATTCGTGCCTGCGGGCGTTGCCCTACTGTCGCCTCGCATAGCGGTCAGAGTTGTGCTGACCGGGCCACGGTTGCTGTTACCGCTGCCTTGCGCGCGAACTGGCACGTTTTTGCCGTTTGCCTGGGATGCGTTGCTCCCTCTGCTCTCGCTCCTGGCTAGAGCCTCCGCTGCCTCCGGGGTTTTCCCATCACGGAGGTGCCGTAGGTACCACTTCATAGTGGAACCACTCATCCCCTTTCTGTGGGGATCGTCGCACCCTCCGGGTTGACCGGCAGCGGGGAGGGGGCGCTGCCCACCTCTTCTGCGCCTTCTCCCACTACCGCCCTCCGGCTCTGCCCGGTGCGACTCGCCCGAAGCCGGCCCACTGCACATACCGTCGGGGGTCTTTGCGTCGCTTGTTGCTGCTACAGCGGCATCAGGCGTTACCACCATGTGAGCACCGCTGCAAGAGGACACATCGTCATCGTCCTCCCTGGCGTGCTCCTCAAACAGCGAGCGCTCCTTCGACGTAAGGATCTTGAAGAAGCTAGACTTCCGCTTAGCCCCTCGACCCCCCTTGCCTTCTGCTGCCCCGCTCTCCTTCTCTTTTCCGCGTCCATTGTCCTTTGTCGTTGCCAATTGTCCGTCATCGAAATTCATATTTTGTTGTTGTAGTTGTTGTTGTTGTTGTTTTTCCATCTTTTTCTTACGACCCTTGGCTCAACGGGGTGAGCTGTCGGGTCTACGTTCTAAATGGGGAACGGGAAGGTCCACCACGCCAGAGCCCCTTGGCGCGGTAAGGCCACCGTTACTTCCCAATTCGGCCCGGTATTGGGAAGGCTCCGTTAGAATACAGCCACATTCACCTCCTGGCTGCAAAGTTCCAATGGGCACGGGAGTCGCATAACACCCTGAATTAGGAGGTGGTAGCTCTTGGTCAGCGCACCCACACAGGATTGGGGGGCGCCGAGTATACCTTGCGCCTAAGCCCCTGCACCACGACAAGGTGCCTACCATTCGCAGAGGAAAGGGTCAAGTAGCCAAGCATTCACTCCTGCAAATAACGGCAGAGGGATGCGGCAAAGGCAACGCAATCTCGTCCCAGAGGATGGAGATGATAAGTGGCAGCATTCCAATTGCCCTCCTCCCGAAGGACGGGATTACAAAAACAATAAATTTCACGAGGAAGTTCAAGGTTGCCCTTGGCAGCAAGAGCGAGTGGAATGATTCCACTCTTGAGCTGGTGCTGAGGAATAGTACACTAAAGTGGTACACTGACGGCTCTAAGACGTCGGAAGGTATTGGTGCAGGGATCGCAGGTCCACGCACGAGGTTATCCATACCGATGGGCAGATTCCCCAGTATCTTCCAGGCCGAAGTCTTGGCCATAAGTCGGTGCATAGAGATAAATCTCCATCGCAACTATCGAAATGAGCGTATATCCATACTCAGCGATAGCCAAGCGGCACTGAAAGCGATCTCCGCTTACGAGGTCAGATCGCTGCTAGTGCAGGAGTGCAGAGAACGGCTAAACAGCTTAGCGGAAGTGAACCAGGTACACCTAATTTGGGTACCTGGTCATAAAGGCATAGCCGGCAATGAACTGGCTGACGAGCTAGTCCGCTCCGCAGCCTCCACAAACATGGTAGGGCCCGAACCGTTCACTGGGGTGGGCCCCCACACTATAAAGGAGCTGCTGCGTAAGGAAGAGTGGGTAGAGAAGGTCATTGGCAACGGGCGCATGGCATGCGGCATGCCAAGTTGCTAATAGGGGGGTACAACCTTAACAGGTTTTGATCAATAATCAACCTCCCAAGGACTAAACTCAGGCTCTTGGTCGCATTCTATACCGGCCACTGCAAGTTAATATGGGCAATGTGTCGCTATAATTATTACGAACGTACATACGTAAGCCTTTGTTGATTGATGGTCAAGTTTTATTAGACAGAAGTACAATGACGTAAGGTTTAAAGCAAATACCAACACCTTTGTACTGCAAGAAAACTTATTCAATGATTAATTGAGCGAAAAACGTGTGGTTGAGACATGTTGAGTCTGCAGGCGTACATATTTTTATTCATTGAATCGAAAGCAAGTATTTTAGCAATCTTATGTGCATATAAATGTTGTGCGGCTGAAAAACGAATTAAGGGTGTACAAAAAAGAAGCGGAAAAATACAAAAGGAAAAAATGCAAGTAAGAGGAAAACGGCAACGGAATAAAAACCGCATGATGTCAAATCCAGAAAGACTGTGGGCATCAAGTCATATGTAGCCAAGTAAAAGTGTCAGTGCAAGCATGTGAAAGTGCTGATGGTATTACGTAAGGTCAATCACTTTCAACTGTTGTATTCATAAATATTTATTACCATGAAAATGCTTTACTTATATTAATATGAAATGAATTAAATTGAAGGAATGCTATAAAATTATATATAATCTTTAGATATACAATTTAATCATCTTTAATAGATATTTTAAAGATAAATAATTTGCAATGAATCAACAGATATATTCGCAATCACATACATATTACATCTCTCATGGAAAAAATGTGTTAGTAAAATATTTTAATGCCTATGAAAAGTGCTCAGAAAGTAACTAACCGTCCTACACTTTTAATGCTATCGAGTTCTGAAAGGGATTCAATATTATTCAATTTTTGCCGAAATATGGTCCACATATTCATTTCCTGGGGGCTTGCACAGTTTTAGTTTGACTTACGTAATTTTCGTGCATTATTCGTGCAAAGGTTTGTACAGATTATGTTGTTAATATTTTGTGTGTATATCGAAAAGTAAAATTTGAAGTGGAAATTACTTACTTGTTTATAGTTATTATTATCGTATTATATCAAAAAATAAATATTTTCCGACAAGTCCCGAAAATTTGAATTAAATGAATTGTTATTAAAGAAAAATACCTAAAATTTTCAATATAAAAAAAAAAAATTTGTGAATTTAATTTTATTAAAATTTTCCAAAACCAGTTGGGGAGTAAGTTTCTTTTAAATATTTGTAAATTTTTTTAAGATTTATGATCAAGTGTATAATATGTGGTACACTTGAGGTGATTTTGCTCCTAAGTGTGCATTATCATGTGTTTGTGGAAATTACTTTAATTTACATGTATTTGACACTTATTCACCAAAGCACTTATTCAACAAAAAAGCGTGAGTGTGGAAGTTTACGAATAGACAGATATTTTTGATATAAAAATATATTTCGTTTTCAAGACCGCATCAGATTTTAATGGTCTTGATTTCACTTTTTAGTTTCGTCACCAGTGCATATAATTTTCCTTTATACTTTATACTTTTCACTTTTAAGCTCCATGGAATATTAAACTGTAAAATAAACAACCATATCCTTCACTTGATTTTTCATTGTCGTCTTCTTACCATTTTCCGACCAAGGTCAACTTTTGTCTGCAATTGTAGTTGGGTTGTTCAAATTTATTTCCATTATGCGACTTTCTTCTTTGTTGTTCTTAGTTAACTTTCATATCCTTCAAAGAGATTTACTTCGCAAATTGCAATTTATTTTTAACAGGAACGTGTCAAAAGCTCCTGCAATTCTTCCGACTACTTTTTCATCATTTGCGGTAAGTTAAATACATATTTTAGTTATGCGAGATTATACTTTTGTGTCTCTGCATATTTTGCCATTTCGCGCAACAAGTGGAGATAGAGTAGAATGAAAAATCAAGCAAACAAAGTAGGAAAAGAGACTATATTGCTTAAGCAGTTGGCCAAATAAATGAAATTACTTTTTCAGAACCATCAAGCTGAACAGATTTGAATAAATTAGTTTCGAATTTTTCGCTGCAACACTGAAATGGCTTGAAATAAATCAAAAATTTACTAGATTTATGGAAGTTTATGTAGAAATGATTTTCTAAAATCAAATTTTGCGAACACCTGAAGATATATCCCCACTGTTGATCCTTGAAAGTTGCAATAGAATGAAATACTATACTATTAAGCGGGGTGACATATAAATATATCAGGACCGTTTTTATACTTTCTTGATAAAATTATGATTTATTAAATACACAGAAAACAAAACACAACTCTATGACCCAAACAAGCCGCTATTTAACTTTATGTATTTTACCATAGTGAGCTCAAACCAAATCCATATCCAGAAACAACATACGGGGATTAGTTAAGGTCACTTATCACTTTCAAAACTTCAAAAATTATATCAGAACGTGAAATGGATGATTTATTTGGAAAAACCTTTCCGTAGCCAGGAGAGCAACCAAAAAGTGATATCTCACAGTCTGTTTAAAATCATCTTAAAATCAAAAAATTAAAAAAAAGAATATTATTACAGTAGATGAATACAAGTAATGACCTAAGTCTAGTCAAATAAGAAATAAAGTTTACGGAAAATTTTTTGTTTTTATTTTTGAAAATTTGACAATTTTTTTTTTTAAATAAATAAAAAAAAAATATATAAAAAAAATCGGCCCACTCCGGGATTAGCAGGGATAGTTGTCAAATTAATTGAAGTTTTTTTTGATGAAAAAAAAATGGCGAACTTCCAAAAAATGACGAAAAAACCGATTATTTTATATAATTCATTAAAAAAAATAAAATAAAAAAAATGGTCCCCAAAAGTTAATTTCTACAAAAGTTATGGCTATTTGAAAATAAAAAAGCCATTTTTTGGAAAAATTCATAACTTTTTTGAAGTTGGACAAAAAATTTTGAAAAAATTCTCAAAAATGTTTTTCAAAGGGTAGAAAAGGATGTATAAGTTTCAGCAAAATCTAAAGGGGTCGGGTTCAAAAGTGGTAATTTAAAAATCATTTTCGAATTTTGGGAAATCTGTTATATTTTTATTCTATATGCAAGTACTCATATTTGAAATTTATTAATTTTATTCATGGACCACTTGACGTAGTTTGACCCATCTATAATACTGCATTCAACGCTTTTATAATGCTTAAAGTTGTGGGTCTTGTTTGACTCACTCATATTGAACAGTCCAGTGTATTTTGGAATATTTATATTATAGACCAGTTTTCTTTTTGGCTGCAGTCCGAATTGAACTCGTGGGTAGGTTTATAAATGAGATGTATTCTATGTTTAAATTTAACCTTTTACTTAGCAACAATTATTTATTTTACTTTTAATTCAAAATAAGGTCTTACTTGTCCATGAATCATTTCATTACGGACGAGCTTCGATTAAAGCAAATTGTCGGCGATAATTATTGCTTTGCGTTTTTAGTTTTAGGCAAATTGTTGAGTACAAATGGTGAGTCTTAAATTGTTCAAATGTATACTATGTATATGTGTGCGGGTACTTTTCTCAGTTGTTAGCTAGTCTTCATAGCGTTTACAGGCTTTATTTCGATGAAATTGTCAAACAACCGTAACTTTTGTACTGTTGAAATGAAAAACATATATGTATGTATGCTTCTTTGTTTGAAAACCCATATTGTGTGCATAAAGCTGTTTTATTCTTTTGTAACATATGCAATTTGGTTTTAATTTGATTTACTTTTTTTATATGAAGGAAAAATGATACGAGCCAGACGAGCAAATATAGGTTGTAAAGCAAATGATGTGCCGTTACTAAGACGATCACAGACTGCAGATGAATGCGCGCAAGCTAATGCATGACAGTGTGAACGTAAAGCACTGAATAGATCTGTTGACACTCTACTGTACTGAATCTTACACGGCTGTCACGAATACGTCGTGCTGTTTTGGCTGAAATGATGCATGCTGCTTTTAACTACAACAGTCAGATTTATTATAGTACACACGGATACATTGGAATGATGGACGAAATTTGATCCCATTGTGATCCGGCAACCTTTCAAGGGGAAACGCCCGAGATGTGCTGTGCTAATGGTACAGTGAGATCGCCAGTATTAAAAACTCCACCCGAACCATTGTATTCATTTTCAACAAGTCAATTCGACATTTCAAATGACATCTTTTGATGCTAAAAATATTAGTATACTCTTGCAAATTGCTGCTGTTGGCAATGAAAAAGCTGTTGCCAAGTTTTTTTGAAGTGATTTTATGTAATATCACCTAACTATGGTTCAAGTTAGCTAAGTTACCTATCCTAGACAATGTCTACATAACATAAAATATTTTATGCTCACGAAGTTGGGTCCCTACCTGTTCAGAATGGAATTGGAGCGCTTGACGCAAACAAATGAAATAAGATGTCTGTCGATAACGCTCTGATCCATTAAACAATCAGTCTCTTGATTAAGAGTGGTAAACCAGAAGGACTTTCATTACCTATGTATGTGACAGACGAGGACAGGGGCTAGTTTTATTTATTACCCAGTATTAAGCATATCAAGATTGTTATTTTACTTAAAATTCATGTTCATTAAATTTTTCATCCAGACCCCAAAAATATGTGAGGTCAATCACTTATATAACCATTAAAAATTGCTTCGAAATGTTATAAGCACAACATTAATTTGGAATTTATGTAACTGTTGAAATGAGCCCAAAAGCTTTACAGACGCACAAAACATCCAAACACTCTTATAAGAACTCAGCTGATAAGTGTATTTTTCTCTAGCAACGAAGGTGGTGAACTTTAAATGAACAAAGTGAGCAACGGCGTATACGTGACAAATCATATTTCGCACGAAACTACGAAACTGACGTTTGCTACACTAAGTGAAATATGCAGCGATGCGGTGCATGCAGTGGAAACAGTGAAAACTAGATGCTTTACGAATGCGGGAAATGAACTGCGGCAAGTTTTTAAATGCCAACACGTGTGCAGAAGTTCATGTGAAAAATTTTCAGTGGCGTTGAGTTAAATCAGATAAAGTAAACTTATCTGCAGTAGAAGTAACTTCACCGTTGCCATTGTTAGCAAGAAGCGCAGGGTGTGGTATGATATACAAAAAAAAAAAAACTGAAAGTTATATTAAATTGGGCGATAATACATCAGGAATATGTCGTTGTTTGTATGTGAAAATGCAACGTTATTTTTTAGATATCCCCATATATGAAAAATCAAAGCACTTTTATGAGTTTCTTCATAATACCGTTATATTTTCATTGGGCTCTGGTTTGTCACTTTAGCTTATACCTGATATAAGGAGAGGAGTAAACAGATATATGTGATAAAAACTAACCACATACAACTATCAATAGACAACGTTGCGATGGTGCAAAATATCCAATAAACTATTATAATTGGTGTTCACTTCATGTTCTTGATTCCCCGTTTCCTGCTGCTGAGGAAGATGGAATGGAAAAAAGGGCATACCTGCTTGCATTCTACTTTATCATTAAGGAAAAAAGAAAGTCTTAAGTATTAGCGTATTTAATCGGCTGCAAAGTGAACATCAAAGGCAATAGAAACTAATATTGGGTAGTCGAAAAATTCTTTTCGTATTTTCTCAATAGATGTTGCAGTCAAATTTATCCAGTGCTAAGAATCACATGGTGTCATACCATATAGTGTTTCATTTAACCGAAAAAACGGTATATTTTGAAATTTTTGTATAAAAAAAAGGAAGAATGTCACGCAAGCCACCAATGAAATTTATGAAGTTTACGGAGCCGATGCTGCATCAGTTCGTGTAGCACAAAAATGGTTCGCTCGCTTCCGTTCGGATACACCCGACCGTAGACCTTACTTACTTCTTATTAATCGGGGAGTTTGAAACAATTTGAATTTTTAGTATTATATTCTATTAACGATATATTATATATAGCATTTGATTTCATTATGAAACTATTGATTGGCCTCTACTTTTATTACAATTACTACTTCCCAGAAAGCTTATTGTGTTTAAATCTGAATTTATTTGATATTTTCTTCGGAATGTTTTTAAGACCTTTGTAAGTGTACTATCTGTCAAAAAATATATAAATCATAAAACTTCTTTCAAGAAAATATGAGAATTATACAAATATGTAAGTTTACCAGCATTCCAGCAATAGTGTGGGAGTTCATAAATACTAATGTATATCTCCAATATCCTTGCTTGCGACAAATAACAATATAATAAATATTTGCCAATTGTTTTGTTAGAAATTCTTCACTTGAATTTACACCCTACGATTCCAGTTTTCGTTTTTATTGCAAGTGGGAAAGATTTTCCTTTAAAATTAAATGAAAGATTAAACTGTTACAGAATCACATTCCACACTTGTCCATTTATCCGGCGAAAGTCATCATTTGGTAGAAATCATCCAATTTACTTTCACTTAAGCGACTTTCACTTTTGTGACTTCATTTCACTTGGATACTTTAGATGTTTTGGGAAGGATTTCCTTCGCTATAAACAACGGTTAAGCGTCTTCGTATTTTTACCAATTTCAAGAGGAAATTGGGTAGAGGGAAAAGTGGTACAAATAAGTAAAGAAATACTGAGTTGTTGAAACAGTACATAAATATCACAAATAACACAGAAGATGAAGTTTGAACAATTTTGAATTGTGCGCTGTGTGTGAATTACGAGGTTTGACAATTAAGTAATGAGACTGCTTTTATCGCTGCACTTGTGGTAAACCTGTGACCTTGAAATTCCCTTTCCCTTTTTCCGGCATCCCTCCTCTCCCCACTAATATATGCACCATCACTCTAGCTTTATTAGTTCGCCTGTTGCGTCAAGTTGACTAGACGTGTGTTTGTAGTGCTCGTCACGAAAATGGAAAAACGAAATCAAGAGCAACGCCTCGCGATAAAATTTTGCGTCAGATTGGGCGAAACTGCTTCGGAAACGTACGCTAAAATTGTAAGAGTGTATGGTGATAGTGCTCTTAGTCGTAAAAAGGTGTTTCGATGGCACAAAGAGTTTAAGAAGGGGCGTGAAAGCGTGAAAGACGAGGTCCGGAGTGGGAGACCAGTCGAGGTGCGGACTGACGCGAATACGCAGCGTGGAATCGACCACAAAGAATTCGTTCCACCGGGAAAAACTGTGAATCAAGTCTACTATTGCAAAGTACTCGAAAGATTGCGAAAACGAGTCAACAGGGTGCGCCCAGACATCGCTCGTAACTGGATCCTTCATCACGACAAGGCGCCGTGACACACCGCCTTCAGCGTGTCCCAGTATTTGGCCCCTAAAGGGATCACCGTGTTGCAACAGCCTCCTTAATCGCCCGCCATGTCACCCTGTGACTTTTTTTTGTTTCCTAACACAAAATCGGTGGTCAGAGGAACCCATTTTGAGTCGATTACGGACATCCAGGCGAAGCGTTCCAGAAATGTTACGAAGCATGGAAAACGCGCTGGAATCGCTGTATAGCTGCCCAAGGAGACTACTTTGAAGGGGATGGCAGAGTTGTTAATTGTTATACCTCGTATAACCAACTAGTATAAAATAAACTCAAAATTAAAGAAAATTGGCAGCTTGTGTATTTTATATTAAATTATATATAAATAATACGATTATCCAACTGAAATTGTTAAACAAGTTTAAAGTTAATAAAATTCAAATGAAGGGCTGCCGGTTGATTTATTTAAAAACTGTGATTTGGTGCAACAAGTCAAATTTACAGAACTGCATCTTACGAACTATTTAAGCTATAGCCTTCAAATTTACGCAGTTTTTCTCATTTCGACAACTCTTGCGACAGAATGAAAATAGGTGAAAAAAGATAATAGCCATCTGTCTGAAAGTGCGATAAGTCAATGACTCAGTGCGACAGAAACATTAAATTTCATATTCAAAATGGCACAAAAAGGTTTTACCTGGTTTAAAAATAGGGCGATGGGCCAACAACATTAGGTGAAAATCCATTCTTGGGACCTACTGAAGTGATTTCAACCTAATTCAGCGACGTTTGTCGCACAAAAGAAGAGACGTCCGCAAGACAACATTTTATAAGTGACAGTAAAAGACGAACTCGCGACGAGTCTAAATACTTTTCAATTCATTTCAACCATGTGTTTACTTTTTTTTTTTAATTAAAAATAAAGTTTTAAATGATCCATTGTGATCAAGGATACTGTCTTTTATCCATTTCAATATCCAACGTAGTTCTGGACAGACGTCTAGCAGATTCCCACATTTGTGCGCATGAAAACTAATCTTATCTCCTAAATACATAATACTTATGTATGTGATTTTCAAACTTCCAGTTGGCTTTATACCGCTGAATATAAATGGGTCTAAATCTCATAACCCTAATATAATAAATTCCGAACATCTGGTAGACGTTTTGTGCTTCAAAACTTAGCAGCTATTTACAAAACATATGTTTAATTTGAGAATGATTTTACTATAATTTTTGCCCACGGGAAGTAATGTACAAATGCAAAAGTAAGTAAGTCTAAGACTTATAACATAACGAATAATTGATCGTCATCAATTCACGCTTTTGTCGAATAAAATCTAGTTTTGCCAACATCTGAATATATTTCCCCATCTTTGATCCTTACAAGTTGCAAGAGTATGAAATGTTCGATTACACCCGAACTTAGCCTTGCCTTACTTGTGTATTCATAGCTTTTTGAACATAGACATAAGCTGAAATAATTTGATGAATCCTTTTGTATTTACGTAATAATGCCGATTTGCTGCTTAAATATATTTTCGTTTACAAATGTCTGCTTGTCCATCACTTAGAGTATACACCTGTTTAAATAAGTTTACAGTGATTATAATCGTACATTTCTGTTCGCTCTCTTTCTCTTCTTTAAAACCTCCAAAGAAATAATCTCTTTATGTTAATTATACAATTTTCTTGAACATTGCAGTAATTAAAATGTTTCGTAGTATAGAATATATAAAAATTTGTTTAAATCGTTTTAATTTGAGTAAACAGTCCGGCTTTAAATCATCATCTCTCCAAGCTTTGAAAGTATTAATCCTTTGAAAATTGCATAAAGTGTTTCTCAGATATTCATGATTTAATTGGAAAGTTCTCTTAACGACAATTTACTGTTTTAATAGTTCAAGAGCGCAGTCATGCGCTGTTGCCAATTTTTAACCAACTAAATAAAGAACGGTTATCGGGTGAAACAGAATATTTTGTACTGTCGCAATGAAGAAGGAAGAAAGGTGGCAAAATAATTTCACAGGTTGAAAGAGTTTTATATTTTATAAAAAATTGTTGCGTAAGAAAAGCATATGGGTCAAATTACCACGCGCGCATTTCGTTTCATCTTTTAGCAATTTGTCGCCAATTCGAGATACCAAATGCAGCTAGTTCTTTCTCAATTTCTCCAGTAGAGTGGAGGTCTTCCTCTTCTTCTGCTTCCCTCGGCGGGTACTGCGTGTGTTTTCATCCACTCGGACGGCATGACTTAGCAAACGTATCCGCTGTCTTTTAATTCGCTGAACTATGTCAATGTCGTCGTATAACTCATACAGCTCATCGTTCCATCAAATGCGATATTCGCCGTAGCCAATTCGTAGCAAGATGCGAATAATGAGTCCTTGATCTTTGTTTGTCGAGAGAGGACTTTACTTCTCAATTGCCTACTCAGTCCGAAGCACCTGTTAGCAAGAATTGTTCTAACGGGTGATTTTTTTGAGGTTAGGATTTTCATGCAGTAGTATTTGACAGATCACGTGGGATGTCAGACATGGTGTCAAAGAGAAAGATGCTCAGTATGCTTTGACATTTCATCATGAATAGACTTACTAACGAGCAACGCTTGCAAATCATTGAATTTTATTACCAAAATCAGTGTTCGGTTCGAAATGTGTTTCGCGTCCGTGTCCGATGAGCGATGAGGCTCATTTCTGGTTGAATGGCTACGTAAATAAGCAAAATTGCCGCATTTGGGGTGAAGAGCAACCAGAAGCCGTTCAAGAACTGCCCATGCATCCCGAAAAATGCACTGTTTGGTGTGGTTTGTACGCTGGTGGAATCATTGGACCGTATTTTTTCAAAGATGCTGTTGGACGCAACGTTACGGTGAATGGCGATCGCTATCGTTCGATGCTAACAAACTTTTTGTTGCCAAAAATGGAAGAACTGAACTTGGTTGACATGTGGTTTCAACAAGATGGCGCTACATGCCACACAGCTCGCGATTCTATGGCCATTTTGAGGGAAAACTTCGGACAACAATTCATCTCAAGAAATGGACCCGTAAGTTGGCCACCAAGATCATGCGATTTAACGCCTTTAGACTATTTTTTGTGGGGCTACGTCAAGTCTAAAGTCTACAGAAATAAGCCAGCAACTATTCCAGCTTTGGAAGACAACATTTCCGAAGAAATTCGGGCTATTCCGGCCGAAATGCTCGAAAAAGTTGCCCAAAATTGGACTTTCCGAATGGACCACCTAAGACGCAGCCGCGGTCAACATTTAAATGAAATTATCTTCAAAAAGTAAATGTCATGAACCAATCTAACGTTTCAAATAAAGAACCGATGAGATTTTGCAAATTTTATGCGTTTTTTTTTTTTAAAAAGTTATCAAGCTCTTAAAAAATCACCCTATACGTTGAATTTCGAGGCTGACATTGTTGTTGGTGTTATTACTGGTTCCAATATAGACGAAATTATCTACGATTTCGAAGTAATGACTGTTGACAGTGACGTGGGAGCCAAGTAGGCGAGTGTTTCTCTTGCCCTCTTTCAGCCAGCTGTACACTCTTATAGAAGATGGTACCATCGCTATTTAGAGTCGCCTTGTCTGAAACCAATAGTTCGGCCGGAAATCCATCGGCCCATGTCGCTTTTTATTCTTCATGCGGGTAATTACTATTCGAACATCTTTTTGGTCGGGCAATGGAACGTCTGCTCCCTCCTAAACGATTGGAGAATCGGGTTCGTCTTCTCCTGGCGTTATACTTTCACTCCCATTTAGCAGGCTGCAGAAGTGTTGCCTCCATAATATTAGTGTGCTTTCTGCATCAGTCACTAGATAACCTCTGGGAGTTCTATAAGAGTTTGCTCCGGTTTTGAAAGCTTCTGTTAGTTGCCGAATCTTTTCGTAAGATTTTCGAGCTGTTGGCCAGCTTGTCAAACTCTTCATACTCAAGCATTCCGTCGTCTCTCTTTTGCTATCTGCAAATGTGTCTCGCTTCCCTCTTCAGCTCTCGGTATCTATCCCATCCCGCACGTGTTGTGGTCGATCGTAACGTTGCGAGGTAAGTAGTTTGTTTTCTCTCCCCTGCGATACGGCACTCAGCGTCGTATCAGCTGTTCTTTTCCATTTTTCGAAAACCAATGGTTTCGTTTGCGGGAAGATCTAGGTCGACTCAAATATCAGATAATTTTACTATATAAATGTATAAACATATAAGAAGTACTCAGAAGCTGGGATAGCGGTTCGATTTTATTAATTTTTCGGGATTAAACTAATTAAAGCGTGTAATACTGTTACACGTACATTTAATTTGCCTAAGATATCCAACGAATTAACCAATAAATGCGCAAAAAAACCAACCGGAAGTTTTAAATTTTTATATTTACTACTCTAAGCTTTGGGGTAGTATTTCCATTTATCCATTTTTGGCGTTACGGCATAATATTACCAGAAACATATAACATGTAAATTTCGTTAGCATTCCTTGCATATTTACGAATATAAGTGGTAAGCGGAAGTTGGAAAATACAAATATTAAGTGCTTAAGAGCTAAAGGAAACATTGAGCCGATCATGATGACACAATATTATGAAGAAATAATCGCGTCAGTATATCAATATATATATATATACATATAAATATATATTTTAGAGTTTAACCGATAGGTTTGTAAAAAGTCGGGCATTGGCACTGAGGTCAACATACTATCTATATTCGGTATCTAGCGGCTTTTTAAAGTTATGGCGCGTATTCGACAATTGTTAGGCGTGAGTAAGAATACCTTAAATTTATCCCGATATTTTTATTGTAGCTGGATTTGTTTAATGCAACAGGGACAAATTCAGACGAGAGTGAACACTATGTTAAATAAACATTCTTCTATTTATCGCTTTCAGTGCCATTCAGTGGAAAGATTATTGAAAAAATAACGCGACCGCATTGTGGAACATAAAATGCTTCTATTCGTTAGCATGTATTTATAGGTGTAAGCGTATTTAGTTAGTTAGCTGATCTATTTTTGAAATCAAATGAGTTTTATAAAAATTGTTAGTTCTATACATACAAATTATCCATTGTGAACAAATAACATTAGATAGTTAACTATTGAAAGCTTAGCTTAGTTACGTAAACCCACATATATTTTAGGTCAAATACTGCAATTAATTATAATAATTTGTTTGCTCCTCTCTTGTTAAGTCCAGTGTTCCTTGCTGAAAAATGTTAGAATTAGACGTTTTATTTAAAACCAATTAGGCTCCATTAATTCTCATTAATATTTTGTTAGTCTTCGTTTTTATGCACTATGCGAATATCAATTCATTTTATTCTTATTTAGCAATAAACCAAATTATGCTAAAAATCTGCTGGGGAAATAGAAAGAATTTGCCTTTGGCATTAAAGCAATGTTAGCTTGCGAAATTGTTTCCATTCAAATTTATTAAGATAGATCACACATAGACTAATACATTCGGCATAAAAGCTGCTAGAAACTGAAAGTCATTATATGTATTGTAGAGTAAAATAATCGGGTTTTCACGCCCTCACTTATCTAACCATTTTGTGGCGAAGGTCAACTTTTGACCGCAATGTGGTGGTGCAATATTGTTCCGCTCATGTGAGTTGCGTTTGCTCAATTTACTCAACTGCATAATGAAAGAACATCATCATTTGAACTTGACTGTTGAATCTATAATATAAAAATGAATCGCAAAATGTGTTGCTAAGCGCATAACTCAACTACCCCTAGACCAATTTGGCCAATTTTCTTTCTCAAATGTTCGTTGAAGTTCAAAGATGTTTTTACGGCGAGAAAAATTGCCGGAAAACCCCTAAAAACAGCCCTTTTCTTTTTCTCAAACAAAAGCTTGTATATAAAAATTAATCTTTGTTTGTTAGTAACGCTAATAGAGCAAACAGCCATAAACGTAGACCCGTGGCCCGTGTCAGCTGATACGACCTATCTTATGGGAGCGCAATGTAAGTGAACAGCGAAAAACGCTACTCCCTTCCTCTTTGCCGTAGGAATCCATGACATTTGGATTTTTTCCGTAGAAACGTGTCAGCTGATTGCTCTCTCACAGCGAAGGGTTATCAATCTCGATATACTGTAGTAATTATGATAGTGGTCTTCAATATGTTTGAAATTTTCATCACATAACTCAAAATCAGAGTCGAGTGCTATTATGTATAAATACATAAACTATTTTTAATAGTTTGTTTTCAGTTTTGATATTTTATATTATGAAAAATTGTAATAGAAAACTTAGATGTGTACAAAACTACCCAACGGGATAATGGTTCACCGCTTACATTTTTCTTTGAAGAATGCTTCGAAGAAAATTCTATGTAGAATTCTTCGATACCAGGTAATGCATACAAGTAAGATATGCGGCTTAATTGTAATGTGTTCATATTTACAATCAAGTAAGTACGTGAAGAAACGTTACAATACAATATATAAACAACAAATACAAATTGATGGAATAAAAATTATAAGTAAATACTTATATTCATTATTTCGTCAAATCGTCAAGCATTTGAAGAAAATTTCCAGAACGTTGGCTGTGTTTAGGTGAGCTGCTATTTTAATTAAAAATTTTATTTATTTTTGTGTTTAAACTTTGAATAAAGAAACAAAAGAATGTTTCAGAAAAGATAAAGGAGAAGCTTAATTACAAATGAAAGTGAATTTTACGGAATGGCTGAAAACATAAATGTTGAAAGTGATTCTGAAGAGGGTGCGGTGAATTGTAGTTTTGATAGTTGATGCTGAAGTGAAGTGAAGAATATTTCTGTACCAACATCTTCGAAAGGAGTTTTAAGGCAAGCGAACTGTATATTGAGAACTGTTGCGCCAGGAACTTAAGCACTTTAATGCGTTACTATTTAATGTGTGAAAATAGAAGATTTCACCGAATCGGAGAATGCTCACCAAATTTAAAATTTCATAAAAAAATTTAAAATGCCAAAGGCCGTTTCTTCAAGTCTCGTTGCTTAGAAAAAAACGAATAGAGACTCAGCCTCAAAATTAAAAGAAAACCATTCCTTTTTATTATATATAAATACTTATTTTCATAACGAATTATGTACATACATGTATTTACATAAATAAAGCAAAATTATCGAAGAATTATTCGTTCCTATGGTAAGCGAAAAGGGTAATCTGTTACTTTTCGTAAGACATCGCCGTGTTAAGTTTCACCGGTTGGAGTAAGCGACACAATCATGCTGCATCATTTACCTTGCTCGCTTACCAATGTCTACCATATCCCGCTGGGCTTATACTTTCCATGAAAAAAGTCGAAAAATTAGAAAATTTCGAAAAATAACTTTTTTTCAAACAAACTCTTTTTTTTATTTATTTTTCTTTTGTTTTCCATTTGATTTATTTGTAAACTGTTTGTAATTTTTGGTCGTTTGCTTTCTTTGTTTCGGCTATTGAAAAGGTAAATTATTGAAAATTATTTAGTAAAAACTTTATATGTGTTTCATACAAAGTGATCAATAACAAATTTAAATTTGTTGAGATGCCACGAGAAGATTGCGCTAATATTGGCAGCTCAAAGCACATGCACGAGTACTCGCAGAATTCGATGACATTTGTACGAGCGGAAGTATGGATCGCGGTCAGCTAGCAAGCGATCGTCACAATGTCACAGCACGACTGTTCAAACAACAGCTATTATGTTTGATGAACTGTATCTTGAAATAATGTAGGTATATATGGTGCTGTTAGATAAAAGATGTATTCTGTTGAGCGGCAAAAAAGAGGTTCGCAGCACGTACACATTCTTTTTTGGTTGGTGGATGGTGGTTATACCAGATAAAATTAATGAAATCAGTTCTGCGGAAATTCTTGGAGCAGAGAAAGATCCAGTATTATACGAAGTGATGAAAACCAATATGGTTCATGGACCTTGTGGACACCACAATCCCACTTCGGTTTGTATGTCTGACAATAAATGCACGAAATGTATATACAAGGTGTGTTCCAAAGTAAACAGGATTTACAAAAAAACAACAAATAGTTATTCAAAATAGTCTCTTTCTGCTTCAGTACAGCTTTTTGCACGGTCCAAAAGCATTTCGAACGACTGATTTAGCTCGTTGGCCGGTATGGCCGCCAGTATGCCGGTGAACTCCTTTTGAATGGCAAATGCATTTTTCCGAAAAGAAAGAACTTTGTCGCCCTGTGATTCTGTGCAATTTTTGGTCGTCACACAGAGCCAAAAACTTCACCTATAATCAATACGATTGACTTCTAAAAAAGCGAGGCGAGGAGAGCTGAGGGGGCAAAAATTGAAGAAAATTTTACTAGAAAGTCTTCTTAATTTTAGCTTAAATTTCTTCTAAAATCTCTAGAAAAGGAAACCGGCTGAAAATAAAAACATAACTTCTTATTTATTAATTTCTTTTTGTAATTTTGTCAAAAAATTCAATTGTAAGAAGAAATCTACTTGTTTTTATGAGAAAACTATTAAAGAGCAAATCAATAAGGACATCCACTTATTTTTACTAGAACCTTTTTAAATTGATTAAAAAGAAAACACTTTTATTTTTAAAAGAGTTCTTATTAATTTAAAATTTGCTATTAACGTTTCAAAATGCGTACATACATACATATTAATGTTTGTATATTGCAACAGCCAATTTAGAAAAATTTTGCTTGGCGTCAGTGATATTCTTTATATCTCGTTGCTTTTTTGTGAAGTTTTGAAGCGCCACATTTCAGTTGCTTTTGTGTTGTATTGCTTGCTAGTTGTGTTATAAAAATTATTACATTATATTCAAAATGTGCGATATTTATGGTGAATCAAGCCAAGGCAACGAGGAATTCTTGGAATCATTAAAGTCTTGGGGCTTGCTAAACGAAATAATTGATACCCTGATTGAACGGGGGGTTAATATCTTTCTCATTCTTGAGAAAATGCAAATTGACGACGTTGACGCATTTTTCGATAGATGTGACGCAAAATATTTCGGAGAACGCATAAAATTTAAAGCCGGTTTGAGGGAGTAGCGAACAAAAAAGGTAAGATGATTCTTTAATTTTTAAATTATCAATTCAGTTTACAGAGCGGTATGCACAACACAAGTAATCGCTCAAGAAAAAACTTTAATTTTGCTCTAAAAGCCAAATTTGAAGTAATTTTATTTTGAAAGTTAGTATGTGGATTCTGTTTTTAAGGGTATTCCATTTATTTGTGACCAGGAGACACAAACTGCAAACACCGAAGTCTTGGATTGGCTGAATAAAATATCCAGTGATTTGTCTTCCATCAAATCGGGAGAATGTAGTATGCTACCTTGTTCGCCTCAAACGAAGAATTTCAATCTACGCGAGCTTTTAAAAACGTCAGTAAAGGGACAACTTGCTTTAAGTTATCAAGAAAAGCATGGCTACTTGGACAGTAGAAACCAAAAAAATGTAACACATTGCATCGTTGACAACTATATTGGTTTAGGATGCAAAATGCAATACTCAGATATGAGGAAATGGGCGAATGAAATTGTTGCGGTATTTCCTACAGAAAAGAAGGTAATTGCACGAATTCGATCACAACTACTAAAAACTTATAAAAATTTTTTGTTACTCTTATATATTAGGGATTTTACTTTTTGGAAAAAAAAATGGGAAAAAGAATCCGAGTGATATATTTTTCTTTGGGCTAATGTCATAAAGTTGGAAAAGAAAGCCAATTCTGTTACCCAGGTAGCTCAAGAAGATGTTTTTGACGGTATGCAATACTTTTTACACCTACTTTATAAAATAATTTGTTGTTTTAACATAATTTAATTTAATTTCTTGCACTGCAGACAACGTTTTGGAAAAAAAGTGTTGGTTGGCACATAACAGCACACCTTGGGAAAAAGTTAAAAAGTTTTGGGTAGATACATGCACGTTTAGAAATAAATGTAAGAGATCTCTATCGGATTTGCTAGCAGACTGGCCGCGCTACAATGATTTTAACGTTTACGAATTGGTAAGAAAAAAGCATAATGTATTTATTTTCAAATTAAAAATTATTCAATTATAACAGGTTGATATTGATTTTAATGCCATGCATCCAGATGTTGGAAACGAGCTGTTCTTAAAACTTGACCAGTTTTATAAAGTAATCCATCCTATTTTAAAAGACCAAGCCAACCGAGAGTTACTACTGTTGAAACTCCTTTACAAAGATTTATCAAAAGGTAAGAAAACACGAAAACTATACAATATTAAATATTCATACTATATTGAATTAATTTATAATTTCAGATTCTAAATATTGCATTGTGTTGTTACTGCTCCATGCGGTTCTTCAATCACAGCGTCAGAGTAAAACCCACTAACCAACGATTGGTGACGCTCAATCAGAGTTTAAACCACACGCAACTACAACAAATGATATATTACCAAAGATTTCGTGCAAAATTGAGCAAAATGCGATTAAAAAACAGCAATTGCAGCCTCACATCATTGCAGCAGGTGAGGACTATACAAATATATCAGAATTCTTTATATTTTGCGACGGGCTTAAGTGGAAGTGCCCCACTTTAATGAAATGCGTCGACTGTATTATTAAGTTAAGTTATGTATTTAAAATTGAATATTCTCATAATAGCAAGCAAGTTTGTGTATTTTTAGAACAATACTTTTTTGGGCTTAAGTCTGAAGCAGCAAGTTAGATAACCAATTTTTTATTTTCTTTCTTTTCTTTTTAATTGTTAAAAATGTCCAAATTTGCTTGCTATTTATGTCACAAACCCAACTTAACTTCATGTTTACTTTTAAATCATTTAAAGGAAGATCATGGGCTTCAGTCCATAGCAAAATATGTTCGCAATGAGGAAAATTGCAATCAAATATTCCACAATGTGTAAAGGTTCCAAAAACACTTAGAAAAGCATAAAACTGTGAATTTTTCCTCGGTAAATAATGATTTAGGTCAATCTTTAGTTTCACAGGAGCCACACACACAATTACAGTATCGTGATGAGTATCCACTTCCATGTCTTGCAAACATCAAGCATTCAGTCCTTGAATCCACATTTTTCGAGAAAAGACGTTCTTAGTATTCAAAAATCTATAAAGGAACGTATTATGGCTAAAATAGTAGAAATGGTTAACCCGTTGATTAAAAATTTTGAAAATAAAGTTCTATCTGATGAAATAATGATAAATTTATCTGAACCATTTAAAAATGTGGATTCTGAGTATAAGTTTCTGAGGAAAAACTTTCAAAATTGGACACATTGTTTCAGTTACTAAAGACAGACGAAAATAATATTAGTATTTTAGCGAAAAGTCATAGTTGTCTAAATTTTTCTGAGAGATTTCGATCATATTTGGTGGGCAGTGAAAAACATAATTACATTCTCATCAAATTTAATTAGATGGTCTGCCAATAGATTTTTATGTTTTAAATAATGGTCTTAAAGTTATAAGAGCCAAAAAATATTGATAAAAATACCTTTAATTTTCTATTAGAGTTATAAGAATTATAAGTTTTTCAATTATTTATGTTATAAAAATTGCAAGGAAATATGTAAAGTCAATTTTAATTATATATAAATAAGTAATTAAGCTAGCTATAGTTATGCTAATGCTGAATTAATAAATAAAAAAACAGTTTAAAAAAAATTGGTGTTATATTTATCTTCAGAAAGTACTAATTTCAATTTAGGGGAAAATAATATCAAATTGATAAGATCATCGGCTTGTTAAAATTAAGATGATGTTCCAATAATAATTAAGACTCCCATCTTATTTATGTTAAGGAGAGTTTCTGCTTAGTTTTACAGGTTATCTACTTGATTTTATTAAGAAGCGTTTCCTCATAATTCTAAGAGTCACCTTCTTAATTATATTGAAAGGGTTTTCACCTTAGTTTTATAGGTTACCTATTACATTTCACTAAAAAGAATTTCATCTAAATTCTACGCGTCATCTTCTAAATTATATTGAAAAGGTGTTCACCATAGTTTAAAGTTTTATCTTCACATTTTTATTAAAAGGAGATATCCAGTAATAATGAGATGGCCATCTTATTGGAAAGAAACTGAAGAGAAATCTTCTAAATTTTGTTCTAATTTACAGGCCATTTCGCTCTGTGCAGTCAATTTGTGTGTACACATACCTTTCGTAAGCTCAAATGTTCGGTCAAAATGCGATAAATCGATGTTTTGGAGATATTTAATTCCATTTTCATCAATTTCAATGATGATTTCGGCTGATTTCTGATGAATTTACGTACAGTTTCGAAGGAATTTCCGATGATCACGGATTTTGATTGGCCTACATGTTGATCGCCATTTATGTCGTCACGACCACTTTGAAAACGTTGAAACCACTCGTGCACTCTGCTACGGGATAGGCTTATTTTCGCACCGATAACACAGACATACTGACACTTAAAACGCAATAGCTTCACTTCCAATCAATGAAATGTCATGAATTCTCACTGGGCAATCGATAAAGATAGCAGATTCTAACACACCAGTTGACATATGGATGGCACCACCAGGGGGCGCTAGATTTAAAAGGTCCTGTCAGTGGTAACATTGATCGCTTGAAGAAGGAAGTTTCAATCATAAAATGACTGAAGGATTTTAAACCATATGGACGCCATAAAAACTCACTCAAATTTGAGTATGTATTTCAAACCTTCATCAAGACCTTAACAAGTTTCTGCCGAAAGATTGAGTTTTTTAACTTCTAATGTGTTTAACAATCCGAGAAGATTTTTCAAAAATGGATTGATGGCATCGATTCTGGCAAACCACCTTGCATATGAAAGACAGTGAAGTGAATTGGGTTTTAATTAATCACCTATCAAAATTATTCAAATTTTTAACTTTTAGTTTAACTTTTTTTTGTTTAAAGAGCACCTACGGTAACTCCAGACCCGGATTGAACTTATAGAAACTCAAACCATTTGTCAGTGGGTAAGTAATAAGTAACGCTTAGCATAGGCATCTTGTATAGAAACTAATATTGTCACAGATCTCTTCAAGTCCTTATTTATAGGTTTATGTCTATAGAGGTTTTCAGTAAGAGCGCTTAATTTTTTTTTTTTTTGATAAATTGTTTATTGGTTCACACTTCAGCTTAAAATCAACCTAATTGTCATGCTAAAGAATTTATACGGTCAAACTATATATATGTATATACATTATGTATTATATATATAATATATTGTATATATATTTGGCGATGATGCGGTACTAGGAAGAATTGTTGTTCACACTTTGATGGTCGCTGACGAACTATATTTCAATTTAGTGCTTTTGATCTCACATTCTTACATTCGTTAAGTTTAAGGATAAATTACATAAAATGGCAAACTTAAGAAGTATAGTACGAATAAATATTATGTACAGTACAAATCAAAATTAGGAGTAATTATTATAACTAGTGTAGAGTGGTGATCTCCACATTACCCCCCTTCTAGATTTCTGTGAATTGACTTGCAATACATCTAGAGGGTCTGAGGTTTGGTTAGAATTAACAGCTGGTTCTTCATCTGCTATATTGTAACTTGGCTTGAGGCGGTCGATTGAAATAACGATGTTTTTGCCTTTTATTTCGATTGTAAAATTTTTGTCGTTTTTTGAAATAACTTTATAGGGTCCATCGTATGGTTGTGTCATAGAAGGAGTTACTCGATCGTTGCGTACATATACGTGTGTTGATTGAAATAAATTCTTATTTACGAATGGTGTACTTGGAGAATGCCATGAAGTTTCGACGGGACGAATTTTTTGAAGATGACATCGTAATTTTTCAACAAAAATTGAGTTCGGCTGCATATTTGGTTTTGTAGTAAAAAACTCGCCAGGTAATCGTGTTGCGGTTCCGAATAACATTTCGGCTGCGGAAGCCTTTAAGTCTTCCTTAACGGCATTTCGTAGTCCTAAAAGAGTAAGTCCTAAATTATCTACCCAAGATTCTTTTCCGGTGGCTAGTATGGCGTTTTTGAATGAACGGTGCCACCTTTCTATCAATCCATTCGTTTGTGGATGATACGGTGATGTACGTTCACGCTGAGTACCTAATGTTAGTAACATTTCTTGAAACATTTTGGATTCGAATTGAGTTCCTTGGTCTGTGATTATCTTCTGAGGTGAGCCATATCGTCCAACCCATTCGTTCAAGAAAGCTCTACATACTGTTTCTGCTTGAATGTCGACAAGAGGTATCGCTTCGGGCCATCTCGAAAAGCGATCGATGAGTGTAAGACAATATTTGAATCCCTGATTAAGAGGTAATGGTCCAATTATATCAACGTGAACAACTTGAAAGCGTTGGTCTGGCATTTCTAAACGTTGTAATGGAGACTTGATGTGGCGTAAAACTTTGCTGCGACTGCAACGGATGCAGGCACGAACAAATGCTTTGCAGTCCTTTCGCATATTTACCCAAACAAAATGTTGAGAAATCATCTTTAGAGTTGCGTTGGCCCCAACGTGAGCGAGGTCGTGAACATTGTGTAGAATCTGCTTACAAATCGTTTGCGGTACGATGGGTCTAACTTGGCTCATTGATACATCGCAAAGTAATGTAGCGTTGCTGCCTTCCAATCTGAAATGTTTAAGTTGTAAAGAGTGTTTTATCTTACCAGTAACAAGTGCTTGAATGTTTGAGTCAGATTTTTGTTCGTTGGCCATATCAGTGTAGTTGATCGATGTTATTGTGTTGATACGCGACAATATATCTGCGGTTTGGTTTTTTGAACCCGGAATGTGACGGATGTCTGTTGTAAACTGACTAATATAGTCAAGTTGTCTAATCTGACGAGGTGAACCTTTGTCGTTTCGCTTATGAAAAGAATAAATTAATGGCTTATGATCCGTATAAATGCATGTTTGATTGCCTTCGATTAGGAATTGAAAATGTTTTATGGCGAGATAGATTGCAAGAAGTTCTCTATCGTAAACTGAGTAATGCTTTTCTGTTTCCGTTAGACGACGTGAAAAATATCCAAGGGGTTCTGGTTCGTTATTTACTAATTGGTGAAGTACAGCTCCTACTGCGACATCGGATGCGTCTGTGAATAAACGGAGTTGAGCACCAACATGAGGGTATGCTAAAGTAGCTGCATCGGCCATATTTTGTTTACAATCTTCAAAAGCGTTGATTGCTTCATCTGTCCAATCGATACGAGTTTTATCATTGCGTTTGTTTCCTTTGATAAGTGTTTGTAAAACGGCTTGACGTTTTGCGGCGTTAGGTAAAAATTTGCGATAGAAATTGATAGATGCTAGGAAACTTTTTAATTCGTTGGCCACTGTAGGTCGTTTAACTTTTAAAATAGCCTCAACTTTTTCTGGTAGCGGGCGAATACCTTTATGCGTAATGCTGTGACCTAAGAATTTTATTTCTTTCTTACCAAATTCACATTTCGATGGATTAATTGTTAGACCAGTTGCGCGGAGTCGTTGGAATATCATGCGTATATGTTTCGCATGTTCCTCCATGTTTGCTGAAGCTATGCATATGTCATCAACATAAGGAAAGGCGAAGTCAAGACCTCGTAAGGCTTCATGTATGAGGCGTTGAAAAGTTTGTGCTGCATTTCGTAGACCAAACGTCATATGAGTAAACTCATATAGACCGAATGGTGTTATTATGGCTGTTTTCTTTATGTCTTCCGGTCGAACGGGTATTTGATGGAATGCTCTTTGTAGATCGATCTTGCCAAAAACTGTTTTTCCTCGTAGGATTGTTAAGCAGTCATGAATAAACGGAATAGGATAACGGTCTGGAATGGTGATTTTATTGAGCGCACGGTAATCTCCACATGGTCGCCAATTGCCGTCTGCTTTGCGGACCATGTGAAGCGGACTAGCCCAATTGCTCTTCGAAGGGCGACACACGCCTATTTGCATCAGATATTCGAATTCAGTTCGTGCGGCTTTAAGTTTATTGTGGTCGAGCTTTCGAGCACGAGCTGTAACGGGTTGACCTTGGGTTTCAATTACGTGACATACCTCAGTCTTTACTGGTTTTCGATCTAGATTCATTTCTGTGAGGTCCTTAAATTCCTTGAATAACTTTGCGAATGGACACTGTATGTCGAAAGCTTTTATCTGCATATTCAACTCTTTGTGAATAGTGCAAGGCGCTTCGAGATTTGTCTTGTTGTCGATTAATTTGTTGCGTTTTAGATCGATGATCAAGTCGTAGTGACGAATAAAATCACTGCCAATGATTGATGTATTAACGTCTGCAACCATAAAGTTCCACATGAATTTGCGACGAAGACCAAGATCCACGTGTTGGCGTACTAAACCGTAAGTTTTTATTGGAGTACCGTTGGCTGCGTATAACGTGACGTTTGTTGGGCGAAGAGAATTAAAATTGTTTTTGTTTGGAAGAACACTGTAATCGGCACCAGTGTCTATGAGATATTTTACGTTTGATGACTGGTCTTTGATGAAAAGTTGATTTACTGCTGCGTTGACGTGATTGGCGTCAGCATCGCTGACTGAAACTTCTAGTCATTCATGCTGGGTGTTGGTACTTTGTCGACGTAGACATGGACTACGGCATCGGTTGGCGGAGTCTCCAAAAGTTTGATGGTACCAACATTCTTTTGTATTGCGTGAGGAAGATCTTCGCTCACTCGATTGACTATGTCGTCTAGGAAATCTGCGACTAGTGCGTGAGCGACTGCGTTCTCGTGTGCGCATATTATCAAATTTGCGTTGCAATTCGTTAATCGTATTTGATAGTTGAAAAATCGTGTCTTGTTGAGTCTGAGACGATGTACTGGCGGCGTGATCCGATGATGAACAAATTTGACGCTGGGTTAACGTTTCCATAATAGCGTCGGCAACTGCAATTTGGACATCTATCGTACCTTCGCGTGCGATTACGGATGCTCTTATTAATTCCGGTAAGCGTTGGATCCACATGGCTCTAAGAGTTTCTTCCGAAAAGGAATTTCCTGCCACTCGTCTCATGGCATTAAATAGTTGACTCGGACGTTGATCACCTAGTACCATCTCCTCCAATAATCGTTGAATTTTACGTTGATAACTTTCACCAAAATATTTGAGAAGTTCAGTCTTGAGAAACTCATACATGCCAATGCCTGAGTTGGTAATGCGTTGCGTATTTTCTGCGTTTTTACTGATTTGGCTAATGGTTGGTAGCGTAAGAGGATCTAAAGTAGCCATCACATGGTAATAACGTTGAGCGTCGCTGTTCATGTTGCATGCCTTAAACCAATAGTCCACCGATGTGAACCATGCATCCATATCGTTTGGTGTTATGCGAGGCATCGGAATACGTGCATGTGCTTCAGGTGCAGTATACCGTTGAAGCGGTGCAAACTGTACACATTGATGATCTGGAAACGGGATCGCATCATTTTTACGTTGCTGTGAAAACGGTACTATGTTCGGCTGATGTAAATTCCTATACGGTACTTCGCTGCCCTCTGTCTGCGCTGGCTTCGTCTGACGCGCAGCTTCACTTGCTGCCTCTAAATGTATGACCGTATGACTTTGACTTTCAGGTTGAATGTCATTGGCGCTCCAACTGCTTCCGTAGTGTCTAAATGCTTCTGGGACTACTGGAATTCCATCGCTGCCAGATATGGTTTCGCTTTCCACAGGTTGAAGGTGTTCGTCCATTTTGAATAAGCGCGGGGTTTAGAAAAATATCAAAAATTTTTCTCTTCTGACACCAATTTGGCGATGATGCGGTACTAGGAAGAATTGTTGTTCACACTTTGATGGTCGCTGACGAACTATATTTCAATTTAGTGCTTTTGATCTCACATTCTTACATTCGTTAAGTTTAAGGATAAATTACATAAAATGGCAAACTTAAGAAGTATAGTACGAATAAATATTATGTACAGTACAAATCAAAATTAGGAGTAATTATTATAACTAGTGTAGAGTGGTGATCTCCACATATACATATTATTATATTATCATATATATATATATATATATATATATAATAGGGTGCTTCAAAGAAAATTTTTTATGTTTCTTTCAACTCTTTCCCCCTCAAATGTTAGTGATTGACAAACAAAAAATTTCACCAACTAATTTTCGTTTCTCAAAAATAACCATAATGTACTCATAAAGTTAGCTTTTCAACTTTAAAAATTCCTGCGACAAAATTATTATTCTCAGAAACTGTTTTTTTTATTTTTATTGAAAAAATTCCAAATTTCAAATTACTATGTTTAATCGTCTAATTTTGATAATCAAACTTTTTTTATATGTGTACATGTTACATAAAATATAGTGATGTTTGGGGTGTATATGGCTGTGATGCAAATCATTCAATTGAATGGACTAAATCTTTGATGGTTGTGTCCGAATTGCTTAAAATATGAAAAGCAAGAAACCGTGATATCAAATTCTGCTGACTATTCTAGTGATATTGTAGCAGATGAAATTCGGCTATGAAATATTTAACGTGAAATAAAATAATACCTATGCTTCTTTTCGAAACTATTGATAGAATATTCAATTTCTTTCGTGACCCTATTTCATTAAATTTATTCTGACAATTTATAATGCCTTTACATTTGTTACTCAACAACGATGTTGGTCATTTTCACTTAGCAACCTTTCTCAAAAGTCAATTAGCACAGCACATCAAAAGCGGTAACAAATTTAATTACGATTGAAATGAATTTATGAACTTAATGAAATTAAAATAGTGAAGTCATCGTTTTGGTGCTGTTTTGGCACCTTTTCTTCAAATATGTATATGAGTAAACTCATCAGTAAACATCCACATACAAACAGTATGGCATCTTAATACACTCATATACGAGTACATTCACATGTCTTTTTACTTACAGGTGATACGTACATAATATGGATCTGGTAAAAAACGAGGGTCGTAGATAACTTCATCTATCTTGGAACCAGTACTAACACCAACAACAATGTCAGCCTCGAAATCCAACGCAGAATAACTCTTGTTAAAGAGGTGTTACTTCGGACTAAGTAGGCAATTGAGAAGTAAAGTCCTCTCTCGACGAACAAAGACCAAACTCCATAAGTAACTCATTATTCCCGTTCTTCAGAGGTGCAGAGGCATGGACGATGACAACAGCTGATGAGTCGGCGTTACGAGTTTTCGAGAGAAAGGTCCTGGGGAAGATTTGTAGCGAAGCAATTTTTGATCATAAGCAGGCACACACCAGTGACATTATTCGTGCAAAATTTTATCCCGTTATAGTAATTTCTTCTTGATTTGTGTACTGGAAAGTTAACAAATCAATTGGAATTTAAAAATGTGCTATATGGGAAGTAGGCGTGGTTGTTAACCGATGTTCATTTTCACTCTGTGAAATAAAAGTGTTAGAAGAATGCCACGTACCACATTTTGTCGAAATCGGGTCCCGAAATATGGGATTTCACCAAAAAGTGAGCGGAGCCACGCCCATAGTCCAATGGCAAAATATGGTTCCCATAAGACTTTCTCTCTTTAATGTCTCTGACGTATTTATGGTTGTCAAAAAAGTCTTGCGGTATTTTCGCTAGTTAGCGCTGAAAGCGCGTAGTTCTAGTTTTATTCGTCGCACCGGGTCATGCTATACTTTTTTGGAAAGCTTATTTCACACGCTAACACGTGTTTGATTGAGTTCGTGAGTTGTAGCGTCGCAAACATGGAGCAAAATAAAGAGAAAATACGGCATATTTTACAGTACTACTACGATAAAGGCAAAAATCCATTTCAAGCCGCCAATAAAATTTGTGCAGTTTATGGACCCGATACAGTTTCCATTTCCTTCCCACAACGTTGGTTTCAACGTTTTCGTTCTGGTGTAGAGGTGGTCGAAGATGCGCCATTTGAAGAAGCTTGGAGTGCCTAAGAAGCTCAATGTATGGGTGCCACATGAATTGATTCAATAAAAATACAGCAAGACTTTTTTGACAACCTAATATTTATTGATTTATTTTACTTTCAGTAGTTTTGATACTCTTGCAACATGTTGCTACAGAGTATAATAATTTTGTTCACCTAAAGGTTGTACGTATCACATAAAACTAAACAATATAGATATAGGGTTCGATATGTATAAATGATCAGGGTAACGAGAAAAGTTGAAATCTGGTTGACTGTCTGTCTGTCCGTCCGTTCGGGAAAGCTGTAACTTGAGATATCTTAATAAAACTTGGTATATAGGTTTCTTAGTACAATGGAAAATTCGAGTTCGTAGATGGGGTAATCGGACCACTGCCACGCCCACAAAATGCTATTAGCCAAAAACCTATGCCATAACTAAGTGTAGTCCATCGCAGTAGCAAGGGTCACCTGTAGATAAAAAATTATATAAAAGTGGGCGTAGCACCGCCCTTGCAAATCTCTAAAACCACTAAAACTACAACAAACAAATTTGCTAAGCTTGAATATTACTATAACTTCTATCGAAAGGTGTGAGGATAATCTCGCTCACTCTCCATACAACGGTAATGCTCGATATTGGGTCAAACCCCGTCAAGTGGTCCATGAAAATTTCGAAAAACCTCCGTTTTCAAAATTTAGCAGTTCATTAGGAAGAGGACTAGACGCATACCCCGTGATAGAAATATTTCGTCATAATTATTTTTTTGTTAAAGTTATTGAAGGTTGAAATTTAGAGGACGATAAAAGGGTTAAATTATTTGCTCATAAACTGCTGGAGATATAGTAATTCGACGAAATTTTGTGAAGTCAAAGAAAAATGTTCGTGCTTTATTATGAATATTTTTTCATGATCCATTTGTTTAAATAATGATATTTTACATAAATTTTTTAAAACAATTGAAATTTTTGTGTGTTCTTCACGCTAAAAAAATTTGAAAGGTATGTAACATAATGCGGAAAATATTCACCTTTAATAATCCGCAAAAAAATTTTTGTTCATTCATACCATTCGGAAAACATTGAATTTTGTGTCCTCCTATCGCGGAGGAATAATATAAATCAGTATTTTTAAGTGTATTTCCATCTTTTAATAAATGCAAAGACTTACAAAAACTTAGGAAAATTGCCTGTCATATTAGAAAATGGAAAAGTTGACATTTAGTTGGCGTGATTTATTTGGGCTTAACTGAATACAACCTACCTTACTTAATGCGTGACACAGGTCAATTAATTACGAAATATATTGCCGAATAAATATAGACATAGAAGCATATTCTTTAATATTCACTCTGCGATAACTTTATTTCTTGTTTCTATTACCTGTGTATGTGAGCTTTCGTGTGGCATAAAAAATGTTGACATTTCGAGGGTTAGAACTTCTTAGCGAACTTAAAATCAAACTTGGACAAATAACAATATTTACTTAAAATGATGTAAGTAGTGATTATTATATGGTCATATGCAGAGTTTATAATGCAAATTTTTAGTAACTGCAAAGAGAAAGCAGAGCGGCCTATTTTTTGTTGATACAAACCTTGAAATAGTAAAATTCCAAATTAAATTATATATCCAACATATTAACATATGCCTTTTATTTAGTTCTATACAAAATTAACCATTGTATATTTCAATAGTGTAAATGCATTATTATTATTATTATATTAAAGTAAAGTATTGTATAGAAACTATTTCTAAAGTAATATTAACAATTAAAGCTTACCACTATAAATATATCTAATATCACAGAAATAAAAATCACTTTCAATGCAAAGTTGTTCCTCTTAGAGTGCTTCGCAGTGTCTCAATACACGTCGGTGATGTTGTGAGCTGGCGACTATCAGGGCAGTGATAAATTCCGCAGAGTAAATGAGCGCATTGGAATTTTCATTCGTAAATGATATGGAATCATATATTGTTCCTGAAATAGCAAAAATATACTTTACTTGGTGGATACATTGTAGTTTCAATGATACTATTACAAATTTGAGTTAACTTAAAGAAATCGTTAATTTCATTTTTCTCTTTCTAATAAAGATCTCATAACTCTACATTCTTAGAAAACTTTTCACGAATAAAATCTCCACTCCTGCAGCTATTTTTAAAGTTGGAAAAGTTGCGCAGCCATGGGATATGAATTGTTGTCATTAAAGAGTTTGGAAAATGCCCATTTTTTTGAATCACAGGTGCTTCTCATTGCTGTGGACCTCTGCACCAAACTTAAACTTAGAAATCTTTTGATCACTGTACTGCTCGTGTTGAAATACACAGCTCTATATTTATTTACTACCTCTGGAAGGTAATTTCGGCTGTATTCTAACGGAACCTTCCCAAGACTGGGTGGAATTGGGAGGTGACGGGGGCCAAACCGCGCTATGGGGCAGGCTCAGTTGCTCGAATTTGGGGGACTCGGAAAAGGCTTGCACGGTAGGAGGTGCTAGAGAGAGAAAAGAGACGCAGAAGAAGATTGCCCTCTCTATCATCACATGAGAGACTTCAGAATCTTGAAGACAACGCAAAGCATATAGCAGACGAGAACCAGTTCCTCATAGTACTGATCCTATAGAGTTCGCAGAAATGGATGTTGCCCTGGTAAACCTGCATCACGCGGCGTCAGTAACCGCTTTCATCGTGAGCAGGTTCTTATTGTTATTGCTCAGGGACTGCACTGAGGATTTCTAGACTCATAGTTTCTATAGTAGGAACAATATTGATTTCTTCAGTTCTTCAGAGTTTCTAACACAGGATAGATCGCTGGGTTGACCGAAGACAGCAAAGGTGCGGCCTTCGTCCTGGCAGCGGCCTAATTTCCAGGAGATACAACTACTATGCCTCCAGAGGCAGAGAAGAGAGGCAGTCTGATCTCACAGTGGAGGGTGTCATCAGGACATTCAATATCGGATTCTAAAAATACTAATGGAGCCACATATCGGGATTCGTTAGAGTTAAACTTTAATGGTGAGAGGAAGCCAAACAGGTGCAATGGCCATGAAACTGAAGAGCAGGCTGTCTGCTCTCAATCTGGCTATCATAAGCGTATATCACCGTAGCTGCCCACTAAAGACGATCATCGAAGAACGCAACTTCCCTTGGTGATCAAGTAGACCCTTAGTACTCAGGTAAAAAGTATGTAAGCTATTTAACAAGGCCAAACGTACTGGGAATTGAGAGGTGTATAGATGCATTCTAACTGCTTAAAACAAGGATATTAGAAGACCTTTAATCGAACACAAGCCATCTCGCCTAGATTGGGTAGTCCTAAGACAACTGTTTCAGACCAATTCGTGTAATTTTCTTCTTACTAAAGAGTATGAAAGAGGTCGTGCACCATGAAATAAGATCAAAGACACTCAAAACGGCATTCCAGCATGAGAACCAGAGTATGCAGATCGACCAATACAGCTCTGTACCGGCTAACCTCGGGGTTCACTACAAAAATGGGAAGTAATGTTATGGACCTTCCTCGTCTCGTGCGAGCGTAGCAAGACTACTGGAGAAAAGGAATTTGGCGGCAGCGGTACACAGATGGATAGAGGCCGTACTGCGCACCAGAATATCTAAAACCACAGTAGGAGATACTAACATTTGTTTTGGCACTATAAAATGTTGGCCACAGGGAGAAGTGCTAACCCTCCCTTGTGGAGCTTTGTGGTGGAAGAAGTATGTACCTCTGTTGCTAATTATCAATGAAATCCGCTGTCAAGGATATGCGAACGAAATTGACATATACAGAGAAAAGGTTGAGAATACTCACTGTGAAGAGAGGTTGGACTGACGATCAACCCTTGAAGATTACCATCGTTACATTTACGAGACGCAGGCCTCTGTCTGGCCTCAGGAACCGTCCGCACTTGAAGTCTTGCTGGAACACACAACGCTTCACCTAGTAGTTGGTCAAGTTGCCATCCACACGCTGTTCCAAATGAAAGTAGAAGGGTTTGGTAGAGGTGAGGTAGTTTCTTCCAAACATATAAAGGACCTAACAGGCGAGATACCACTGGCTATTCTCCCAAGAGACAGCATTACAAAAACTAGGAAGTTTAAGGTTACCTTCAGCAGTAAGGCTGAACGTAATGATTCCACTCTCTAGCTACTACTTAGGAGCAGTACAATCAAGTAGTATGAGTAGTTGAAATTGTCTGAGGGAATTGGCGCAGGGATCGCAGGAGCACACAAAAAGCTTTCTATACCAATGGGTATTTTTCCTATCACATTGCAGGAAGAGGTCTTTTATATAAGTCGGTGCGTCGAGTTAAACCTCCAACGCAACAATCGCAATGAATAATGCTCTCTAGCATAATTGATGCGGGTATAAATTTGAGATTTCACAATGGCGAATATTGCAGTCGATGCTGCAAATATGAGGAAGACTTCCACTTCATTGAAGAGATTAGGCAACGAAAGACTTGGATACACTTGGTTCCTTCAGTTATCACCAAATATCGAAAAGGTAAATTGAATTTGTGCTATGTTAACTCGACTATAACCGTGTAAGTGGTGTCTTCGCCAGTGATGTAAGTAAAATAAAGAAATAAAGATGAAGTCACATGACTTGATGAAATGCTAAACAATACTGAACAAAACTAACATGCAGCTCGGTAGGAATCGTGCGTGATCTGACAAAAAAAGGTTATTGAAAAAAGTACTTCTACTTGGATCACCCGTTATTACCAAAAATTTAAAAACTATCCAATATACGTTTACATCTCACAAAGTCAGGCATTCCAAACAGCCTATCTTCAGCAATCTGTGGCTTCACTGTTGTATATCCGATTAACATCATATAAAGTTCTTATCAAGAAGTTTTTTTAATTACGATCTCTTTGTTTTATTAATCACTCAGAGTAGTTTGACTTTCCTATGTTATGTTGTTAATTTCGCTGGAAACGTTGCGGTATTTGGAGCTACTCTAATCAAAACTTTGGCATAAAGCTCTGAATACCATTGTTCCGTCCTGATTTATTTGTGCTTAGCTAAGGCTTAAGCGTTTTTATTGCGAAAGTTCAGTTCCGCATTTTTTCTTAAACTGTTCTATTAAGTAGCTATTTAACTTAAACTAAAGAGCGTTTATGGCTATGAGTTCATTCCGCAAAACGTAGTTAATGTAGCAAAATGTTAAGTGCATGTTGTGTAAAGCTTTGAGGCATAGAAAACAAACTATTAAGACAGAAAGAGAAGAGGCAGTGCCCTCTACATTTTGTGCAGAAATTCTAAACGTAATTCTTATAGAGAATTAAATAAGTGAACCAACTTCCAAAGTTTAATTGTGTACAATAAATAAGATTTCTTTCGTTTTTAAGTCCATAAGTAGAACTTAAAATAAGTGCTTTCACAAAAAGGAGAAGTTCTGTGGTGTTAATAGCGAATGAGAACTAAGGTTTGACCACAGCATTACATATTTAGTGTTAGTAAGCATACAAAGCAGGAATCAATAGACTATACATTCATACATATATGTATATGTATATTAAGGTGTCTATTATTTCAAAAGTTTTTCTTTTCTTTTTAGACCCCTGAACTTTTAGTTTATGCTCTTCAAACCCAAGGAAAACAAGCCAATTATTTTATTTTTAAGAGATATTTTGATATTTTGTATTAAGCAAGTAAATCTACAGCTTTAAAAAAGTGATACTCAAATATAAAAAGTTATGCACTTTTAAACAGATCTTCCAGATTATTTTTCTAAAAAAATCTTTTAAGAGTTATACACCGTACGATTTATGCATCAAACCTCATGAGCATTCATAGTTGTTGCTCATACCACATGGTGAACAATGTGAATACATATACTACATATATTTATTTGGTGCTTAACCTTTAAAGGGAACGTTTTTATGAAAAAAATAGTTCTGGAGTTTTGTGCAGAGTGAAAAGTTTGTATTAGAATATCAATTTTTTAAAGTTGTAGATCTCTTTGCTCTGGAAATATGTAGAACGATTTTTGCTAAAAATGTAAAATCCAATATAAATTAGTATATGGAAAGGTAAAATAATTTACATACGAGTATGGGTTAAATAAAAGGCAATGGGTTTAATAACATTAAATTTTTGTATGGCTATAAGTGAAACTTCAGGGGTCGTTTGTAAACAAATCTCCATGGGAAAAAACGAACGCCCTAATGTATATACGCACAATGATGAAGATAGAAAGTAAATGTATACACTATGTGAAATAATCCTTCAATCACTTTGATCTGTCCAACAAAAAAATTCCAAAAAATTCTCAGAATTGAGCTCTTAGTGTTGTCAAAAATTTGCTCTTTTATATTTGTGTGTGAGGTTATAACTAAAGGGCTAAAGAAATAGAAAAATCGATGGAATAGAGTGTGATCTGCAGGATGCAGCTCTGTTCAGTCGGCAATTAAAAACACAAAACCATAAGAATTTCCTTATATCTCTCTTTTCGCGATTATCGAAACAAATCTAACTCTTTTTTCATAATAACATATGTATTATACTAGGCTTCGAAAGCTTAATTCAGTTCAAAAAATTTCTCAACCAAATGAGCAAAGTTTACTAGCAAGTAATTTCTCAATGTACATTGTATGAGGAAACACAATTACAAAGTGCTAGTAAAGTTTCACAAGTTCATACAAATGGCTTTGACTTTCGCAATCCTTCTTTGAAACGAAATGTTTGGGAAAATTGCACAAAATTGCATAAATTTGACTTTGCTCGGCTCTCATTTAAAAAAAAAATTATTTCACATCTGTCCTGCTCTGCCAAGTGAAAGAAAACGTTTTTACGTGCATGTCATGTCACAACCACTTTGAATTGAAAACGTGTCGACTACATGACTGGCATTTGTAAACTTGAATATACATACCTTGAGTTCATCCAGCAGTAGCTAATCGGATTGTACATGGAATTACTCATGGCCAGCCAATAGATGCATAAATAGACTTCCTGAATGGAAGAAGTCTATGTCAGCGCCGGATAACATGACGTGACTAAGAAATATATGTGAAAGGGCAACCAGCAAACGGCAAATATTAGCACCACAACCATCATCATTTGCACCACTTCCAGCCGCAAGAATTAAAAGGAAATTATAAATATTAGAAAAATTACAAGTTTCCGTGAAAGCAGATAGTAAGATGAACTCAATGTAAATTTCAAACGAATATCATATCAAACAGCTTCTGTAGATAATTAGTTAGTTGGATATACATACGAGTATGAATACTGGCAAATATACAAGGTGCATTCCAAAGTAAACAGGACTTTTTGAATCTAGCGAACCCTGGTGGCGCCATCTATATGTCAACTATTGTGTTAGAATCCATTATCGTTATCGATTGCCCAGTGAGAATTTCATGATATTCATGAAGTTATTCCGTTTTAAGTGTCAGTATGTTTGTGTTATCGGTGCGAAAATGAGCTTCGAACAATGACCCAACATTAAATTTTGTTTTAAAATTGATATCACTTTCACCGAAATGTTTCAATTGATGAAAGAAGTTTATGGCGATGATTGGCTATCCCGTAGCAGAGTGCACGAGTAGTTTCAACGTTTTCAAAGTGGTCGTAAGGGCATAAATGGCGATCAACATGTGGGCCAATCAAAGTCCGTGATCACCGGAAATTCCAACGAAACTGTGAGCGAATTCATCAAAAATCAGCCGAAATCATCAGTAAAATTCATGGAAATGGAATTGAACATCTCAAAGCATCGATTTCTCGCATTTTGAGCGAACATTAGAGCTTACGAAAGGTGTGTACATGATTTGTTGTTGTTTTAACCATTAACCACTTCCCTATTCACCTGATATGGCACCGAGCGACTTCTTCCTTTTCGGAAAAATGCATGTCCTGTTTACTTCGCAAAGCACCTTGTAATGTATATTCGAAGAATGTGGCCACTTATGAATTGGGAGTGGAATACGGTAAAATGCAGATGTCAACCAGAAATTCATTTCAGTGCTCTTTGTTCAACGAACAAGAACCTATAGTTTTTTCTCATCGCCTCGTCAAATAAGGTATATGGGGGCGAGGACACATTTTTACCCGATTTTACTCACTTTTGCCACAAGAGCAAGTCATTACAAAAATATTATTCACGAATCTCAGTACTAGACATCAGAGATTGATCGACATGTTCGGTAAAAACTGAGCCAGTGCACTGAGGTCTACATACTTGGTGTCTAGGTCCTTGAAAAATTATGGTCCGACTTCGACAATTTTGGGCGTGAGATGAAATACCCTTTTTGTATGCGAAGTACGCATGGTTATGATAGTAATGTTTAGGCAACAGCAGATGTAGATACAGAAATATACAATTTCACCTAAAGATGGGCGGTGCCACTCCCATTATTTAATTTTTATAAATGCTCCTATAAAGGTGTTCTTGCCACCCTGGTTGCGCATTTTATTATCTGTGCCACATTTATTCAGTGAGTAATCACTCTTTCTGTGGTTTTCAATATAACCGTTATGTAAGGTGAGGGCGTGGTTATTATCTGATTTCACCCATTTTCGTATTGAATAAAGAAGTGCTAAGAAGACTTTGGGGGGCACGGCCACAGTCACTTAAGGGGGTATTCTAGCCTAGAAGCATGAATTTCAGGTAAACTTTAAATTGTCGTAAAAAAAGGCAATTAATATTTTTACTAATCATTTTTTTAATACTTATTTATTAATTTTTGAAGAGCACAGAAAAAAATTAAAAACTAAAAAAAGTAAACAATTTTAAAAATTATGAGCCGACGAAATGGGGGGTTTCTAAAAATTTCCACGTTACCACGCCCATGATTTCAACCCTCCTAGTTATTTGAAACCAAAAACAAAAAGATTATTATTCTAGAATAATGTCGCAATGGTCGGAACGACGGAAAAGTGAAAAACATTTTTTTTTTTACAAAATGGCGACTGCCTGAAAAAAAATTTTTTTTTGATCACTTTTTCTGACTATTTCGAATTTTTTAAAAATAATAAAAATAAAAATTTTGGGAAGGGGCTAGTTCCAACCATAGACTGAAGACTCTATAAAAATTTCAAGTAAATCGGTGTAGTAGAACCTGAAAAATCGTTGGCATCGTTCCAAAAAAGTCAGTTTTGAGAAAAACGCGTTTAAGGTTTCCCTAATATTTTTTGTTCGATTAGTTCTGGCGGAACCAGTTTGGATGCCGGGTCAGAAAAATGCCTATATCTCCGAAAATAGTTTGAATTTTAAAAAATCCTCACACATATTCTTGAATAGTTAAACTTTGAAAATATAAAAAATTTTTTTTTTTAATTTCTCGATTAGAATACCCCCATAAGAAATAATTTTTGTATCTTAATATAGTGTTTAGTTATGAAACCTTATAAGTTTTCAGGCCAGCCACAGCCGAAGGCCTCTGCTGCCAGTGCTGCTAGATATTTATTTGTAGAATATTAAGTATTGTACAAATAATTTATAAAATAAAAAAAAATAAAAAAAAGTTCTCAGGCGACCTTCCATGAGTTACAAGGACCATATGTAGCATGTTTCATCAAATGGAAAGACATTCACCCAGACTTGAACTCGTTTCGGTATCCTGATCATTTATATATATACAATATGTATATAGCCCCATAACTATGGCGATTAGTTTTAGTGATACAAACCACCATTAGGTGAACAAATCTATTACACTTTGTAGCAACATGTTCCAAGAGTATACAAACAATTGTTTCAGCAACAATTCGAGAGGAAATTGAAAAAAAAACTTCCAAGACTTAGAACAATTTTACCGAAAAATGTGTTATCATTTGAAATGAAACGTAGTGATCAGCCTTTCTGTTTTAGTAATATTTATCATATTTAGTGAATTGTACTTACCCTCCGCCTACTCCGAACATTCCACCTGTCTGGGTGTGTACTCTCTTCTCGTCTTTGAGCCCCAAAGTTCAATGCCGACTCGTGAATAAGTGATTGTCATCGAAATGATGGGCAGACTATACGTGAGAATCATAAAAACGATATTACAACTGTAAAGAAAAGTAAAAGGACAAAAGAAAATGAACGAGAATTCAGTACATAATTTTCAAAACTTATGGCGACCCTTACATTTGTGTTTGGGTAATTTTGTTTACAAATAAATTTCGTATTTATCATAAGCGCCCGACTTATTGTTTAGGGATTTGCGATTTTGCCGAAATGTAAAGTTAAGTACAGAGTAAATTGCGAAAATATACTTAATTGGTTGGGGATTTGAAAAATGGCTTGGCTATTTATATTTGCACTGGCAAGAGAGAAATTGAACGCAAAAAGTGCTGTATAAAAGATATTATTTAAATATGTTGCAATAATACAGGTGTGACATAAAATAGCATTTGGTTTTATGACAAAGAAGAAATTGAAAGAATTAGAGAACTTGCATATGCAAGTACATATGTATTCCGATTGTTCCTGAAGCAAGTCTTAAAAAAACATTTCTCATAGAGGGGATATTGTGTTACCCATATTAAGATTTGAAAGCGATTTCTCTTCTTTCAAGATATCATCTGAGGCACGGTACTTTAGAAGAGTTTGTGATTATATTTACATATATCTCTTTTGGAGAAAAAATGTCCATGGTTAGATCTTTTTCCTTTTGAAATTTGAAATATTAGTGAATAATCAATTCGTAATTAGATTCCTTTTTGAATTCCAGAGTTAACGAACTATCTTAAATTTACAATTTGGTTCAACGAATAATTTTTGGAAAAGTCAAAGTTAAGGGTTTAAATTTAAATATGGCTAAGAATTGGTAACATCTTTCCCAGTCTGTAGTGGACTGATTTAATTAAATATTATTCATTTAAAAGGATTCAAATATTTACTCATTTCGAATAAAGGAATTCGTCAGTTTGTGCTAGAACTGAAGCTGCTCGACTTTCCCAAGTGACATCGCTTGAAAAATTGCAAGAAGATCCAATGTTTTCCGTCCAAATTTTGTTCAGCGATGAGACACATTTCTTGTCCAATGGGTATATAAATGAGCAAAATTATTGCATTTGGGACGAAGAGCAACCTAAAGAAATGCAAGAGCTGCCATTTCATCCAGAAAAAACAGTGTGGTTTGTGGGCCAGTGGAATCATCAGCGTGTCATTTGCCGGTTAACAGTCGAAAAGCTCAAACGGGTTATCAAAAATTGGACTCAAAGTATGGACCATCTGAGACGTTGCTGCGGCCAACATTTGAAAGAGATTGTCTTCAAAACACACATTCCAAATAATATTCTTTCGAGTAATAATAAATATTTCCCATAAAATTTAAAGTTTGAGTGTGTTTTCTTTAAAAAAGTAGGAAATGAATCACCCTTTGCAATACACATATGTATCTAACTTGAGTACGGAGCTAAAAATTTAAGTAATTCGAACCACAAGTAAGTAAGTCTGCGAAATTCATTTAATTTTTAGTAGCAAATTGAGCATCAAGAACACGTGTTCAAATATTTACGTTAAAACCTTTGCATATACTACATATTCCCCTTGTTTTAATAGCGCAACTCATACTTAGACATTTGCCTGTTGCGAATGATTCGTGGGACCATCAGGCCACTCGGCGTAGCATACAATTCGCGTACCATCCTTCGGTTCGACTTCGCCGGTTGTAAATAAGAACAACATGGGGCATGAAATCCCAATTGAGGCTATCCAAATGAACGCGGCAATGTCTCGGTTGCATCGCTTACTCATGTGTGGTTTTAAGGGTTCCATAATAGCAACATACCTGAAAGGAGGTGAATGTTAGAGTACACGAGAAAGGGAGTCACAGGTAGTTAAAGTAAATAATTTAGTGGCAAATTGTTGGCGCACAGTAGGTTCACCTTGCGTGTTTACATATGTATCTATGTGTGCAATGGAGAGGTGAAATATTTAATTTTATTTGTGTTAGACTTTGGCGTTAATACTGCTGTCCTTCGCTGTGGTTTAAGAACTCACCTCTCGATGGATATCGCCGTTAGTTTGAGCAACGACGCGGTTATGCTCAGCGTCGCTGTAGATTGTGATATAGTTCACCGTAAGGCCAATCGGTGTCCAGCATGTAAATATAATTGAACGTCACATTGAGACTGGATGCCATGGCTCCTGCTATGAAAAGATTCACTGTGAAGATAGTACGAAAGAGCAATGGATTATTGAGTTAATTAGAGTGCCTTAAAATGAGATCGTCGTTAAGGAATTTTTGAGTAATTCGTCAGAAAGCGTCAACCAATACTACGGTATACTTACCAGCACTTTACTTAAACATTTTCGATTACACCTTTATTTTTACATATATTTGTATTTAACTAACTCTCGCGTGTTTGACGGTGTTTCCGTTCTCATATTTACGTTGCTGCTGGCATTCTATTGCACACATGCGAGTGGAGGTTATCAATTTTGCGATGAATAAATTTACATAACTACACACCTTCAACCTCAATTTACTGTGATTTCTGCACACAAAATGTATGTAGCAGTGAAAAATGCTCGCAATTTTTGCACTAAAAGCGAGGTAAAATTGCAAAAGACATGCAATTGCAGACAAATGGATTTCATAGATTAAATTCTGAAATTTAAATGCTTTGAAATTTTTTGAAATACAAATTTTATGCCAAAGTCTGATTTAATTCAGTCGAAACAAGTGAAACTGTTTCATAACCACGCCAAGATGCAATATAGCTTTGTTCGTTCCCACAACAGTCGGGTCTACGTAATCGGAATGGACGAAGATTTGACTGTTAACTCAGCAGAATTCTGCCACTACAACAAGAACAACAATATAGTTTTGTATTCGAGAGTACTTTAGATGAAATTTCTTATATCAGAAATCACTTACTAAGCGGGAATGAATGCGTGGAATAAGAGCTCGGTGCTGTAAGAGTCTGTACTAGGTCTTGCCATAAATTCTGTTACAAAGTTTAGTATGCATACAGCGAGGACAGAACTGCAGCAAAAAGTGCCGTTATATTTTATCATAATTTTTATTTAAAGCCTCTTCATATATGATAATCAGTTGAATGTATGCTCTCGCTTACTAACAATGGAACAGTGAGCTGAAGAAAATCGTATTGAGGCGATTGCTTTACATCAGCGTTGTCCACGGCCTATGCGCACAATAGCGCACGGACAGTGCCAGACACCTCACACCAACATGTCGCGACAAGTGTCTGTGAAAGCACGATCGTGCAACTGTATTCAACTTCGTAGGCAAGCAAAGCAGAATTTAGCGCTCAGTTGACGCTAGAATAACCAACACAAGCATAACGTGCACACAGTCACGTTGGACAACACTGCTTTACATAGATTACATACATGTTTTCAAAAAGCTTAATTTTTTGAGAATGTTTGTTTACCACACTATTGATAACTTTACCAAATGTCGACAATTGATGACAGAAAGGAAGTGATCGTCCTTGCGTGACTCGAACTAATTCCCTCTTAGAAAACAGAAAATTATGAGAATAATCTCCACATGAAAGCCTACCGTTCGGCCTACATGTCATCTAAACAAATAAATTCGTACGAAATGTGATTTAAAGAGCAAAACGTGGTGACCATATAACTGTTGTACTGGTTTGTGTCTCCTGTAAAGGCGTTACACCTCATTACTTCTGTGCAAAAGGGTCCAGATTTAGGCAAAAGTAGACCAGCGAAAGTATAAGTGGTCGTATAGCAGCAATACTCTCTTTGATAGAGGATATGTGTAGGAGTTCTTAAATTACTGTCGAAAAATCTAAGGGGAATCGTGCAAATGTTCGGTGCAAGCTTAATAAACTTTATTTCACATTTAAAAACACAGCTAGACTCTAGTGCAACATATTTTTTCGGCAGATTTATAGCATATTTCGCTTAACACGAAGTCAAACAGATGCGAAAGTGGAATTTATTTTTTGCTTCTTCGGTTTCACGGATAGCGTAATAATGTACGTATTTTTTGTTATACAACAATACTTAAGTTACGAAGGCCACTAGTGGTATATGTACACTCGTTTGCAAAGCTTTTTACTGCATTGCCTGCGACTGAAACGGCACCAAGTGCCTACGTAACGAAAGTAAATTGGCGGTCGATTCCAAAACAGTTTGAGAATAAATTTACTTAAATTTAAATAAATTTTGTCCGAATCATACTGGTTAGGAGAAAAATTAAATTTTTTTACTAACACTAAACATTACAAAATGTGCCGTTTAATTTTTAACCTTTAGTGAACACCCTTTGTTTATGTAGAATGATTATTGTTACATTAATAACGATCCCTGACGGTAGATCTCCATGTTTAGGTATCGCCGTGTACCTATTAAAATAACTTTAGTAGCCATGTGACAGTATCTTTAACAAAATACATTAAAATTGAGATTTATTCTGTACTTATAGATTAAGAACGCACTGTGTTTTTTTAATAGTTATTGTTATGTATACGCCGTGGGGAATTATATTGGTAAAAATTAGATATACCTACATACATATCGTCACCTGAAATGAAAAATAACGTAACAAAATTTTCGGAAATTTAAATGTACTCTCGTTGAATGTACTCTCGTAAGTGTTTGTGACATTATCTGAATAATACATTAAAATGAGCTTTGAGAAACTGAAAGTTTTAGCGGCTATATGTCCTCCCTTAAAAAACCCAACAAACTCGATATGATTTTTTATTTTAAGTTTTTTCAAATAACGCAATCAATCAGTATACTTTAAATATTTTTTCTTCATTTTCGTATCAAACATAACATTATATTATATCATTTTCAAAACAGAAAACTCAATGTGAATTTAATATTCAAAATGAAAAATATTCTTAAGCAACTCAAAAGCTATTACGTTTGTAAAATCCATGAAATTGTTTTGCTATTTGAGTATAGGAGAAACAAAGCAATCACAAAAATTAAAACACAAAAATGCAAAAATATTGGTCAAAATGTCTGGGCAAAATAATTACACCATTGTAAATTAATCTCAATTAATATATCTCTACGATAACTCTTTCTCTATTTTTTCAAAATTTATGCCGGTAAGAACGTAACCCTCAAAAGTGACCGTTATCACACTTGGAAAACCGACTATTTGATGCCAGAAATTGAAGCTCGTGATCTCGAAGAATTTGGTTTTAACAAGTCAGCGCCACTTATCACGCATCGCATCATTTAATGGATTTATTGAGAGAACACTTCCTTGAGCAGATAATTTCACGTTTTGGGTTGGTCGATTGGCCACCAAGATCATGTAATATCCACCGCTAGACTTTTTTCTTCGCGTGTCATTCGCCAGTTACTAATCGAAATACACGAACGACCATCTGAGACGTAAGCTCGTACAACATTTGAAAGAGATAACCTTCAAAAATTTAATTCCAAAGAATGTTCTTTCGAATGATAATAAACATTCCCCTTACATTATTATGTTACAGTATGAAATGGGCGCTTTCTTGATAATAGTATGTGTGTAAGCGTCCTGCTGACTTTGTATCGCATATATCGGCCAATATGTAAGTTATCTTAACAAAAATGACAGACGGTGCACACGTGAGCATAAAAGAACAAAATAGGATGACAACCCACCCTACACCTCACACAGCAAACAAGTCTTATGTGCCTGAAGGTAACCTGACTTTAATACTTTCAATTTACAAAAGTATAAAATGATCGGCTATATTTGAACTTAGCTCGTCCTTACTTGTGTCCTTTAATTTAAGGAAAAGTATATACTTTTCGGTGTAAAAGGCAGAGGAAATAAATCTTTTCAGTTTCTAAAATCAACATCAGCATAGTTGGTATTACCATAATTAAATTAAAAATATGTATTGCGATAATAATGCGCAAAACAGGAGTAAAAACGACGACTAATCATATTCACATACTTTCTAAATATTAAATAATTGTGCCGAAAAAGGTTGCGTGAAACCAAAGTTACAATATTTGCAGGAAATGGGTTTGCTATTCGGTTTTGATGCGGCAAAACGAAGCTTTAGTAAATAAACACACCCAATTTGTTTTCGCGGGTTTTCGACAATATTTTTTAGTATTATTGGTATTTGTGTTTATCTGCCCCGCTCTCACTTCTGCTGCAAAGTGTTTTGCATTTTACTGCCTCTGTCATTTTGTTTACGGTACTCTGTCGTTTACAGTAAATACCGAACGCCAATTATTTTGTTTACCCTTTGTAAACATTCATATTTCAAAGTATTCGCCTAAGCATGGTATTTCGAAATTTCAAAGTATTTGTTATACTTTTCCAACATGTTGCTACAGAGTAGCTAAGTAGATGAATACTTTTTTATCATCAGCAAATACAAATTGTTGCTTTAATCTATCAATATTAGTATATACTCTACAAAACTAAAGCGAAAGTTTTGAAAAATATACACTAGACTCAGTGCTATTTAATTTTTTAACCCGTCTGTGATAAAAACGTTGTCCACAGACCTTTCAGCGAAATCACCATGATAGTGATGAGCTTCCTATTTGCCTCTAGTTTCTAGTAGGTATCCCCTAAATAGAGTTGGGGGAAATAAAATACAGATGAAGTTCAGTTCCTAGGTCCAAAAGAAAAAGTCATTCTTTAAGATGCCTGTGCTTGGCGCGACTTTTAATAAACTCTGTAGCTTCACTATCGACACTCTTCCAGTATATCACACTGTGGGGACCCCAAACCCTTACAGAGTATTCTTGCCAATGTGAGACAAGTGCGCAAGAGACATTCCATTGCCCTGGACTCCATATAACTAAGAAATCCTATGCAACTGAAGCTATTAACCCGATTTTAGCCTTGCAAGTTGCAAGAGTATGAAACGTTCGGATATACCCGAACTTAGCCCTTCCTAATTTGTTCAAGATTAGAATCAGAACTATAACTCAGATAGTAGATTTTTTTCAAATAGATGACGACATCAGACGTTGTGTCTGATTACTTATCGAAATGCCCTAGTAATTTGGAAAATTTTTACAGTATACGCCAGCATAAAATTAGCACTTAAACGCAAAAAGAGATGTGTAAATTTTCATTTTTAAACAGCCTTCTCGCTTTGGGTCATTACGACTAGATGGTGTAAATATAAACAAGCGGGGTCACATATGAATGTACTGCTAAATGTAAAACAACATAACAACCGTTACTCTTTGCATCGCAATTGCTTGGTCTGCTGATAAAATGACGGTAAACATCTATAAAGTCATAACTTTAAATCAGCGTTGTCCACGGCCTATGCGCACAATAGCGCACGGACAGCGCCAGACACCTCACACCAACATGTCGCGACAAGTGTCTGTGAAAGCACGATTGTGCTGCTGTATTCAACTTCGTAGGCAAGCAAAGGAGAATTTTGCGATCAGTTGACGCTAGAATAACCAACACAAGCATAACGTGCACACAGTCACGTTGGACAACACTGCTTTAAATTAATCAGCAAGTGAAATTATTGCAGACTCTCTTAAAATTTATGCAACTCAGGTTTAATTACACGTCTTATCATACTCAGGTTACACGCAGCTCCGTTTATGCAGAGTTTAATGCTGTTATTATTTATTCAAATTAAGTTCATCTGCATATCAGAATATAAAGGTAATTTAAAGTTCAGACTTTTTGACGATCAGAGTGTAATAAATGTTGTAAGACCTCATAGGCTTATATGCCCCACAGCTTTGAGCAAATGTTGCAATTAAGAGTAGCAAGGCGTGTTTAATGTGTCGTTACGGGAACCGAGACCCGCCACCATGTCACCACATGTCACCAACAAGTCGGAGAATGCGAGTATAGCGCACGTGAGCTAATTTTAAAGTGCAGATGTATGTATACATAGGTGCCTTCACGCAGCATGCGAGTGGTGTTTCAAAAAGAAAAGTGTTTGCATTTCACTTCACTTCAGCACTCCTTGTTTTATGTTACGCTGAACGCGGTTTCACTTTAAATTTAGCTCACCACTTTAATTCCAGTAATATCGAATTTTCTTCAGGCAGAATTGTGTTCACTATATGCGTTGTTCCGTCATTGACAATTCTTGACTAGCATTGAAAATCGAATTTGAATAAATTTTTGATAAATTTAGAATTACTACTGATTTCTCGAAGCTGCAAGCGAACATTTCTATTCAGCTGTCATTTTAGTTTCCTTCTTATGTACCTTTCCGTCCAGCAATTTACATATGCAATTTGTTTTCGCCACATATTTACAAAGGTACCAAACAGTGTAATACGCGGTGTAGCACCTGAAATATCCGATACTTTAACATAGAAACTGTATTTGTCAGATTGGTTGATGTAACCGTGAATACAAAGATTAACAAAGCAGCCACTCAGAAGATGTAAGGGATGTTAAGGGAATCCCAATGAATGAATGAATGTCACTTGTGTGCGAAGAAAAATCTACTAGCGTGTAGTACTTTATCATAGACAACTACAGTCAGTCGAATTAAACAAATTTTGTTTTGACCAAGGGTGGAAGCGGGCGTGTCCACAGAACAAAGAAACAGTTGAACCAGTGTACTTTATCCAGTAAGCTCGTCCGAAGAAAGCGAAGACCCTTCGGCTCGATGCATTTGTTAACTGATTTCGTAATGGAATACTAAGTAGAGGAGTTTTGTTATGTTATGTACCTAAGTTTTTCTTATATATTTACATTGTGACAAAATTTAATTCTCCGGGTATTGATATTAAAACAAGAAAAAACGTTAACTTCGGTTGCACCGAAGCTAAATACCCTTCACAGTTGCATTTCTGTTAGTAACTCTGTCTTCAGTTTGGAAGCTATATGCTATAGTAATCCGTTCTGAACAATTTTTTTGGAGATTATATTGTTGGCTTAAAAAATAATCTATACCAAATTACGTGAATATATCTTGTCAAATGTGAAAGTTGTTCATACAAGAACTTGATTCCGATCGTTCAGTTTGTATGGCAGATATATGTTATAGTGGTCCGATATCGGCCGTTCCGACAAATGAGCACCAAGAAAATGACGTTTGCAAAATTTCAAAACGATGTCATAAAAACTGAGGGACTAGTTCGTATATATACAGACAGATAGACAGACGGACATGGCTAAATCGACTCAGCTCGACATACTGATCATTTATATATATACTTTATAGGGTCTCCGACGCTTCCTTCTGGGTGTTACAAACTTCGTGACAAACTTAATATACCCTGTTCAGGGTATAAAAAATTATTTTGCTAAGTTGGTAGGACTGCCCTTAATTACAAATAAAATAAATATTGATGAATAAATAAATAATTGAGGAAGCAACAAAGCTTTGGCTTTCCCACAAAGAGGTCGTGTTTTAATAATATTGTCACATTAAGGGCTGTCCTGAAGTAAATAAATGAGTGGGAAACGGATATTCACACCTACAGGTATTCTGTAAATTTCAGCACCAGTTTTGGCAGTATAGAACGCAATCATACGATTATCTGGTATTCGTTTTATTCAAGAGGTATTATAGAAAAGCTCACAACGTTAGCTTTGAATTCAAAATCTTACACAACAAACAACTATCGAACCCAATTTATCCAAAAACTGGTGTAAAGGGCTGTCTAATGTTAGTGTCGTTCAGTCTTTCTTCCTTTTCGCTGTTTGGCGCTAATTAGATTAAATGGCATGACCGCCACCTCTCGAAAATTTGGAACGTCGACTCATCAGATGTTGTCATCGTCACTCGTAGAATTTGGTCTTTGCTCGTCGAGAGAGGACATTAATTCTCAATTGCTCAGTCCGAAGTAGCACTTGTTGCCAAGAGTTATTATTGGATTGCGAGGCTGGCATTACAGAACTAACGGCTCGGATGTTGAGGACAATGACATCAATATCATCGGCGTACGCCAGCAGCTGTAGACTCTTATAGAAGATTGTAAGGAGCCTTTAGTATTGCTCAATGTCAGTTTACACAGCCGTAGAGCTGACTTTCGCAGATGATATGCCTTTTCTTGCAATAAAAAGATATCATGATGCTGTCTTGGGAGAAAAATACTCGCTATTATTTCCGTCCTGCCACATGGGGCGTCGGTCTTAGGAGTGTTCGGGAGAATGGAGAGAAGAATTAAAAGGTCGCTAAAACGATTTTAAAGTTGATGAAAAATCAAACTAAATCCTGATTACATCCAAGACAACACGATAGCTTGCGAATTTGAATTTTAGCCAAGAGGGTATAAAAAAGAATAAGTACCTCCTCTGTGATGGCAAGATCACGTAAAAACTGCTTTGGTTTCACATGACAGGGAATGACTTTTGCTCAATAGGTCAAGTCGTTTAGACGAACACAGTTACAAACAAAATAATGAAGTATTGAGCGAATCTCAAACGCAAGATTTTCTGGTTGAGAAAAAGAATTAGTCCTTCATGAGAATTACGGATCTAGGCTTGTATAGGTGCTTCAATGTTAATCATCAAATATTTTCAAATATAATAAAGTCGCAATTTTAGTCACTCATTTTCTTTCTACGTGGAATATTTTGGTTTTTACGTGCAAGAATGTCTATTTTTTGTAATTGGAGGCCCTTTAAGTGCTTATATTTTCATACTCTATGTGAAAAGATTTCTAATATCATTTATTAACATAAGAGTTGAAGTAGTGAAACTTTTGGTTACAATCGGATCATGAATAATTCAACGGATATTAATTCTAATTTGATTTTCGAAACTGAAATAATTATAATCTAATTTTGTTACATTTTGTGCCTACACCATTGTGTCGTTAATTCCACTCTAAAAATTCAGTCTACAGTTATTTATGCCATACAGTAGCGGTGATTGATTACACCAACCAATGGCCAATGTCGTACCGATAATTTGGGAATAATTATCTTGTAGATTTTCCGCCAAGCCGTCGAAAGTAGCACGACTAGTACACTGACATCCAACTCGCCTCTACCGCCCCCACCGACACTGCTCTCGAATTCATTAAAATTGTCGAGCTTGTAGGGCTCTATGCTCCCAAAATCACTCACTGCCGTCGTTGGTGAATCGAGCATTTTAGTGCCGCATATATAAGTATACGTGAATCCCTGTTTGTTTGTTTAACGTATGGCTTTCTGCTTTTTAAGTTGGCGTGTGTGTTATGATGAATTTTCCTTCTAGATTTTGTTTTGTCGCCCTTTCGTTCGTATGATTTACATAGCCGCACTTTATATTTGTTCTTGTTGCGTTGTACCTCTCTGGTTTCTGGTGAATTTATATCTTGTTATTAGCTATTTTTGTCTGCATCACCTTTGACCGCATCGCACTCACTCACACATTTGAAACTTGTACGCGGCTTATGGTATAATATTATGTAAAATCCTATATGCTCTTCGGGCGTCTGTTGACTTTAAAGTTTTTCGCTGAAAGCTGAAAGAAAATGAAAAGTTTGCAAAGTTTAGTATGTGACATGAATAACGTATTTATACATATACACAATATATTGAAATCTATTATACATATTTTGTGACAAGAAAGTTGTACAGGTATCAAATTTGCAATTTATATACGTTTCTAGCATTAATTTGTTCATTTCTTAACTGATTAATTAACTTTAGTTTCTTTGGTTCCGCACGTGTACTTTTACAAGATGTTACCAAATATTTTGGGTCACCGCCTCTTTTGCACTTGTCTAAACACAGCTTGGCTTTTTAAAGCATGTGGAACACATCTTATTAATTAAAACATGATTTTGATCCATTCCTTGGTCTAAACTACTAAAATATATATCTGTTAATCAAGAATTAAGACGCCAAAGTGGAGAGAGCTCCTCAAAGCAGCTATGGCCCCTGTATGCGACTTCATGTCTACTGGCAAGTTGCCTTACTGGTCTTCCAATACGAGAAAATTATCTGATTTGATCGACTTTTTCATCACTCGGCAAATATCCAAAGCCTTCATTACCATGGAAAATGGATTGGACTTGAATTCAGAACACTCGCCAATATATCTTATTCTAAATGGCCATCAAAAAGAAATCGACACCTTATATTTTTAACAAACATACGGATTGGGAGTTTTTCAAAGTTATGCTCGACAAAAATATTGATTTTAAAGTAAATATAATAACCAAAGATATTTTAGAAAGTGAAACATTTACAAAATCCAGTTAGAAATCGGCTTGGTAAAGTATACTTGTTCCGGAGCTGCAGGTAAAAGCGACGTACAAAAAACGGAAGATTTTGTGTTCCATGATACTTTACCGTAACTGGAAGCATCGCAATACTTGTATGTAGGTGAAATCCAACCAACATTAAATAACTTTCACTTGTTTATTTATATTTGGTTGGTTTATATCAATATTAGATTTAAACAAAAAAAGGCTCCCGGCTTCGACAAAAATATCCAATGCGAAAAGCATTATTAAAGCTTACATCGATAATAAACGCTTGCTTAAAGTTCAGATACGTCCCATTGATATGGAAGTTAACAGAAATTATTATGGTACAAAAACCTGGAAAAAGCACACATGGGGCCTCGTCATATCGTCTAATCTAGTTGTCTGTTTTGCCAAAGGTACTTGAGGTTGTAATTATAAAAAAACCTGAAGATATAATGAAGAAATTAGTTTTAGATCTCTATATTTCAAAATCGATCAAGTTCATCCAATAACAAGCATAATAGAAGATGCGATGGAAGAAAAGCATATTTGCACAACTGTTTTCTTGGACATATCCCAAGTTGTCGATAGAGTATGACACCATGGCTTATTTCATAAATTAAGACTTTTCTTTTCACAGTATTTAACTGAGCTAGTTGCCTCCTACCTGAACAACCGCTATTTCAGAATCAAGCAGGGGCAATCATATATTAAGTTACAGATAATAAAAACAGGTGTACCCCAAGAAAGTGTCCTGGGACCACTCTTATACAGTCTGTTTACGACATGACTGCGCCGCCAAACTGTCACATTTGCAGATGATACCTGCATCATTACGACCGGCAAAAATGAAGTCGTAACAGAATGCAATCTTCAATTAATCACATTGTAGAATAGACACAGAAACGGTACATTACTTTAAACGAATTAAAGTAATCTATTCATAGTCTATCATATAAACTACACTAACAAAAGTGTTACATACATACAAGTATATCCCCTTACATATTGGGATTGAAGCTGTCCCGTACTCCACCTCCGCGAAATATCTTGATATTACGCTAGATAAAGAGTTGTAATGCAAGGAGCATGTACAAAAAAAGTTGCAGAACTATTACTAAAATACAACAAAATAAACTGATTAATCGGTAAGAAATCGCTTTTAACAACATTAAATAAAATCCTATTTTACAATCAAACGTTGAATCCCATTTGTACGTACGGAATCCAACTATGGGAATGCGCTGCACCATTATACATTGAAGCGATATAAATATTCCAAAATAAAGTTCTGCGAAAAATTTTAAATGCCTCCTGGTACATACGAAAAATGGTTCGTGAAGTCATTCGTGAAACGGCATTGAAACATGCAACAAGGTTATGAAACCATGTAAACGCTGAAGGCCGTCAACTGGGAGAGACCAGAAATAAATAGCAGGCGCAGACCGAAAAGGACCACGTTTGAAGATCTTGTAAGAAAACATACAAAAATACAAATATTATAATATTTAGTTAAAAAAAAAACAATGAAACAAAATAAATAATAAAAAATTTTTGTTTTAACCTACTAATTGAGAAAAACATTTTTTACTAGCTGAAATTTTAATGGTGTACTCTTTCCTCTTTGGTCATGAGATTTGCATTTTTTACAAAATCTTTTAATGAAGTATGAAATGGATCATTGTTCAAAGCGACAGTGACTCTGTCAAATAGCTACAATCAATACAATATATCACTTTAAACTAATCGAGACATATGGAGTTTTATTATGGTATATAAAAATTATCTGGATGAAGAGGTGAGTTTGAGTTCGAGTTATTATTTGACTATACGTACGTTCATCTGTCGGTCCATGCAAGCTATAGATTTAGTAAAAACTGAGATATCGGGATCGAAATTCGCACAGGTGTTTGCGGTTCATTGCCATGAATACAAAATGGTCGTAAGTAACAACATATAATGTGCCATAACAGCACTCAAATAAGATACAAAACTGTTATTGGTACTAGAATCGCAATAGTGAGAAAAACTTGAGGTCCAATTTGTTTTTAGAAACCCGCATAAGTGATGTACATATCTTCCAAAACGATAAGTAATATCAACTAATTTTGCTGACAAGTCCGTTTAGCACTTCTTCATACACTGGGAAAATGCTTTTTTACGGAACATGATGGTCTCCATGAATATGGGATCGGAATTTGCACTATCAAGCATGTCCAAAGAGGCCTGTTTACGGTACTCATTTAAAAAAAAAATTCAGCTATATCGGGACGAGTCGAACACAAACGCGTTTCATACCTACTAAAATATCCACTAAATTAATTCGAACAGACTCGCGGGAGATGTTGAGCTCTCTTGCAATCTCTATATCTCTTGCCTAATGATTTTCAAGCACTATATTCTTCACTTTTATAATATTTTCATCACTTGAAGAGGTTGAGGGTTGTCCACAACGAGGCATGTCTTCAACGATCTCTCTACCATCTCACACTGGTCGATTTCATAGGCCAAAAATAAAAAAATTAAAGTTTGAAACTTACCACAGTTTGTATCAAAGCTATTTCTTAAAATACCATTAAAACTAACGGTAAATACATTTTTGCTCTATCCCATTCGTAGGGGCTATGAAAAGCGCGAGAAGTGAGACAATAGAAACACGCGGACCATAGTCCTTTAAAATTATCTCATATAATAAATTAAATTTGCAATATAAAATCGTGCTTAATCCCCATAAATCGAAATGTGTATTGAGAATAAAGGTAAATGTTATATAATAAAGTAGTTTTAGTATTGTTTTATTATTTTAAAACAATTGCTTTATAAGAGCCCTTTTTAGTGCTATGTTTTTTTTTTATACATCGATTTCAGATATACAAAAAGTTGTGATCCTAGTCTCACCTTCAAATGAATCAAGTTTTTTTATAGTAGTTAATGTTTTCTAAGTCTATGCTATTGATTTCAGCTGCAACTTTTTGCAGCTTTCTTTGTTATTCATGTTATTCTACCAGGCATGCGATTTTTTGTGTTTTTTTTTATAATTTCTTGTATTTACGTATATGTATATTTGTGCATATTTTATTGTTTTTTACGTTTTTTTCATCATACATATATGTACGTACATATATACATATTGAGCTTTGGTTTTAATTTTATCATTTTCTCACTTTTATCAAATATTTGTTTTATACGTACTTTTATTTAGACACATCATATCATATCATATATTTGGTGTTTAGAAAATGTGTGAAGAAATATCACTTATCACCGAAGCAACTTTAATAAAGCAGTATCTCAGTATCTACTTATTAGAAGTTTCGATAACAAAAAACTTGATATTAGCTTTTTACCCTGCTATGATAACATTTTAAAGGAAAAACAGTTTTCCTGAGCAAATAAAGGTCTCAGAATCTGATATTGAAGTTGAGATAAAAAAAATTATTGCACCATATTACCTCACAAATGTAATTAATGAACGGAATGAGACCTCTAATTACCTATTATCATTAGGAATATGTGGCTTTGATGGCAATTATGGTCAGAGCAAATATAAGCAGAAAATTGAAAATAACAATTTGTCACGACATATGTCCCTGTACAATTGATAATAAAATCGCAAAATGATGAAGATCACAAACAAATTTAGAAAAACTGCGGACCTTCGTCCACCCGCTATTGCCATCCTATTCGAACTCAATTTCAAAAGGAATCAAACCCTAAATACACTAGATTTGTACTAGATTAACTTCAAAATAGTCCTGATATTATCTTCCTTCGTCAGTCATAACATCGCTCCCGTTGTTATTCAATATGCACCAGTTTTAATTGGAGAACTCTCATAAGAATCTGCTGAGTTAGGCAATAAGGACGTGAAGATGTATCGACTCCATCATACCCGAAAGAACAAATTAGGACTTGCTAAGCCGGTTGCTTTTGAGCTTAGATCCTTTCATTACCAGTCAAAGAAATTATCATGCAAAAGTAAATCAATTTTATCAGAATCAATTTTTGATTTAGCTGAATAATATTCAAAAAATTCCTTTTTTTCGTTCATCAACTTTTTAATTTAATATAATTAATTAAAATTTGTTGTCATCGGGGGGTGGCGGAGTGGGAAACGGGAGAGGGAGATTTTAAAAAGCTTTGGCAAAAGTTTCACTTTGATATAGGCAGTGGAAGTATTTTTGGCCACTGAATCCATACAAGACCGACCACTGTGCATTTGGAAGGCTCCGTACCACCTCGTAGGGTTGTGTTTTTAAATCACAGTTAGCCTTTTTCGAAAGTTGATTAAAAATACAAAATTCGAGACAAATTCTTTCTTTGATGTTTTTATCGATTGTAAAAATCGCAACGCACTACTGAAGTGTACCGAAGTACTCGTAAATAGCTGCTTTAAACAAACTGGTCAGATCACGCTCATATTTGACATAGTAATTAAGGATAGTACTACCAACTCAGCAAAATACATTTTTGAAATATCATTTATCCGCGGAGTTTAATTATAATTGCAGGGTATATACATTCATACATATGCACTATAATAATTACATTACCAGATGTCGGCATTAAATACAATTGTAAATAAAATAATTATAGAGACGCTTGAACGCTATATTTGTATATTTGTAAGCACATATACATTATTGTGTGTGCAATGTAAAGGCATTAAAAATATAAATGTGTAAACAAAAAACGTTTGGCTGTTTAGCCTGAAAATTTTGTGCAAATCTACTAATACACATCTTAAATAAACACACTATAAATAGAATATCGTCATACACATGTCATAAATTCGGAGAACTTAGTAATTTCTAATTTAATCCGAGTATATACATACATATGTATATGTATTCATTGGTCGAAACTAATGAAAATAATTGATGAATTAAATAAAATGAAAACCTGTTGTTAAGATAATAGTTTCTTAATTTTGTCGAAAGTCTACAAATAAACGATTTTATTTATGTAGATTTTTTTGATATATGTACATAAGTTGTTTTGAATTTCTGTTGATAAAATATTTATTTTCCTTCTAATCACTGTAGTTACATTTTCTTGGCCAATTCAATCATTAGTGACTCAAATATTCTATCACACATTCATTGCGGCCATAACAGCCCTTCTGACGCGTTAGCGTATGCGTTATATCATTTCAAGCTTAGTAGGGAGTGAAATACTAATTAATTTGGCGTAATTAGTGTAGAAGTATCATTTACCTGTGAAGTAGTTCACTTATTGGGTCATAAATATAAAAGATCCTTATTATAAAAATTAATTATTGTTTGTTTGGAAGAAATTCTAAAACAATAACAACAATGGCTTATCATGAGTCAGTCGTATAATTCGTCTATTCAAACTAACAAACTTCGATTTTTTATAAATTATTTCCAGGAACGCTTTTTATTATCACGAGAAATTCGCAAAAAAAAATTGTCTCATCACACCTTGCAGAGGTGCTATCGTTTGAAAGTGCGGAAAGCAACGGTATTTACTTAATATTTCCCATTTAATATACATATTTTAAAGTTATTTTCTATTAGTGAATCTAAATCTCGACTCATAGATTTTTCATATGTTTGTTAGAGATTTTTATAAATTTATCTGCTTACTGTTGTAAAGAGTTAATTTAAATAAAATTAATTTTCATATTTATAGATTTAAACAGTATACTGTTGTATATAATAATTCTACAGATTTATTTTATTAAGAACTACCGCCAATATAAGTAATGTGCAGCCTACGCTGGGCGAAAGAAGGGAAGGTCTAACAGCTAAGCTATACGTATTAAATTTCTTTTGAGTGGTCTCTCAAGTCAAAAGGCATAAATAGCATTTAACACCCGCTAAAGTGATTGAGAAACTAATTACATACACTGGAATAAATTATTCAATCGTCGTCTACGCAATCAAGCCGCTTAACAATCAGCTATTTATTTGCACATTTATAAAATATTGCTTTCGTTGTAGAAACGCCTCACTGCACAAAGCAATTAGTAAATTACTTAACGATACTAAAATTTAATCATATACTTACAACAATTAACAAATAGTTTCATATGAATTCCTAATATTGCACATGTGTTTGAATAACTTTGGCATTAACTATCCGACTTAATTGGTTAGATATATCTTGGCAAGCTCAAGTTAGAACAACTCTAGCAAAGAATTGAAATAGTCAGTTATTTTGAGAACATTCGTTCAGGTTTGTTGCATATTTGGCCAGCAAGTAACGTCCAATAACAGAGTTCCACAATGAGCTGAATTCTGTAAAGCACAGGTTCATGACTAAAAGCATAGAAAATCATTCAAGCAAAAGGAAAAAGTTTGTGTACCTCATTTGCTTGAGTAACGTTTTAACGGTTACTGGTTTCAACTTGACGGGCTGTCACGTCACGCTGTGAATGAAATTATTTTGTTTCTGCAACAAAAACACCAAAGGTATGTCAAAGAGGGGACCATTCACATATCCAGTTTGAATGGTTGAGTTCAAAAGCATTGCTTTACCGCCCGATGTGTTCGAAAACTAACTAAAAAATATTTATTTATAAAATAGTTTGTAAGTGGGCAGTATTAATAAATGCATTTATCTTGTTTCTTTAAACTCGGAACAGGGTAAATTACATAAGTTTGCCATGAAAAGTGTGAAACCTGGAAGGAAACGTCAGAGATCCAATAAAGTACTACGAGTTTAAAAAATTAAGCCGACTGATGTTAGAGCTATGATTAATGATTTTTCGACTATATTTGTATGCAATTTTCGAAATGCGACCATCAAGTTTTCATTATTTTTTAAATATTTAATAATGAAGACACGTTGTTCTATCGTGTAGGGCTCCAATAGTACTAAGGCTAACTGGCAGCTGTCGATTTAATTTTTTTTAGGGTTCTCAATACTTTACTGGATTACTATGGTAAAGAGGCAATTTTAAATCTTGTGTTAATTTTAAGACTTTCAGAAATAATCAATTATTAATAATAGGAGTGACAAGCTGAGTCGATTCACTCATGTGTGTCTGTATTTCCACGAACTGCTCATCAATGTTTTAGATATCGATCTAAAATTTTGTACACCTCTTTTTCTTACTGAACAACTAATCGTTTGTTGGAACTGTCCATATCGGAACACTATAGCATATACCTGCCAGACAAACTGAATGATAAGAAACTAGTTATTGTATGGAAAACTCTTGTATTTCATAATATTTTCGAAGACAACATTGGAATTTCCGCAGATATTATTCAAGTCGGGCTATTAGGGCATATAGTTGCCATTCAAACAGGTTGATTGAAAATCGAGATAAAAATTTTTTTATGCTTTGATGAATGAACTTATGAATATTTCCCCAACACAAAAACATATAACACTATGCGTATGCACTAGAAGACATGTTGAATCACAAGTGCTGCCCGTTTGTTTGAATATCAAGTATAGTTTGTTCGATTCGTTACTATCCAACGCTTGGCAAATCGAAGGGAGCTATACTCACATAAATGATGATGTACGTGCAATTAGAAGAACGACGTGTTAGTATTCGAGGTAAATTACAACGCTGCTTTTAGTGTGGAGAATATCGGCTCAAATTTCCAGTTTGACAAAAATATTAGCCAGGCTTCTATTTGCAGAGTTACGACTTACACCTAATAAAAGCTTTCAATGTACAGGGGTATTACAAACAAAAGTATCACAAAAGAAAAGTACTCCAATTACCAAGTGAAGTATGCGCAATATTTCAAGTAATACCATTAAGTAAGACTACGCAATGAACAATGCCAAATATGGTAATGTCTATTTATACAGGTATGTCTAGTAATGCCTTCAAGTTCAAATAAATCTCCTGAACATTACAAGATATATGAAGGTAATACATATGTATGTGGACCAGCCGACACCATTAAGTTTAGAAAGGTTTACGTGGGTGTCTTTACAAAAAATACTCACTCAATTTTTTATTTACATACATCTCCTACTTAACAGTAGAACATTCTTTCATTTTCTCTCTAGTCCCATCACAACCGCTACTGTGAGATATATGGGTCTACCGTTTTGGTGTATGCAGTGTATTTGCCGATATGTAGAGCTTGTCTAAGCAACTTCCGTTGATACAAATATTCCATGAGGGCCAGTTTGTTCTGCTAGATAAATACTTATGTATCATGTACGATTGCCTACAATTGCCTTTGTTGCATCATTGTTTAGTTATGCCGACTACACCCCACCAATGCAACTCCACTCTCCCCAACTTTTGCAAAATTCTTTCATCGATT
>JBAWJQ010002445.1:0-11644 GCA_037783105.1 Bactrocera zonata
AATAAAACCATTCACGATTAAATGACAAAACGTTCTGAGTGATGTTATGCTAAAAAATGTCAAACTTTCCAATGGAAATGTCAGATTGCACCTGGAAACACTTAGTGTTGCCTAGGCCAGAAATATATATAGCAGCCCTCGTGTATATACGCCATAAAATCAAACGGAAGTTTGAAATTCATATATTAGCAACCATATATAGGTCCCGGGACAAACTGTTATTAGGGTGTGAAGCTTTCTCATGCTATATATAGCCAGCCGGAAGTTTGAAACATTTTCTGTTAGGTATATGGGAGCTAGGGGAAGTATTAAACAAATTTTTGCATTTTTTCTCGTCACGACATATTATTTCTTCTTCCTCTCCTCTGGACGTGAGATTGCGTATCTTAAGTACATTTTGTGAGGGCATTTTTATTCGACTTTATTAAAAGTTTTTAACATATCCGTTATGTTGGCATTGAATGTGGTTCTTCTCTGGTTTTGTTTATGCCCACAGCGTACGAGGTGGTAGATAGACTTCTTCCCAGCAAAATTAGTTGTAAGAAATTTGTAAGAAGTTTTAAACCACAGATGCCTAATCATATACCTATGCTCTGTACGCAAGAATAGTGTTTATCTTAATTTGTGGCACTTCTTTTAATGCCATTTTATGGGCGTAGCTATAGTGCTCATATTTAAATTTCATCAGGATATCTTAATTTTACTGAAGTTACAGCTTGAAAAAAGGGGCGGGAAACTCGTCTTATCACTTATGTACAGAAGTAAGTAAATATATGACTGTGGGCAAAAAATAATAAGACCTTTTAATTTAAATTTTTCTCGAAAATCTATTCGTCGAAGTATTTTTTGCTAGGATGGTATGACTGTTAGTGACTTTTGTACCAAATGTGACATCAAAATAATCATTAGTTTTTAGTACAAGCTTGTTTTTCTGAAGTTCATACTGTGCATTCGGCTCTTTTTAACGATTAGTGAAATCATTCAACAAAGAAGTTCCATTAAATTTTGTGTTCGCAAACAAATTTCTGTTGCCGAAACGTTCAGAAAGTTGGCAAGTAATTTTAATTGGTACAAATTATTCAAAAACATCGATAATGTGTTCAGGATGACCATCAACATTGACTGATGATCAAACGTCATCAGAATATGGGAATTGGTGCTTAAGAATGGACGAATAACAGTCAGAAGTCTTACAGGCATCGTTGGAATATCGAAAGGATCAGCAAAAACCATTTTTGAAAGATCATTTGGGCCTAAGAAAAGTGAACGTATGATTTTTTCCAAAATCATTAAATTTTTTCGAAAAACAGCGTCCTGTTAATACCTGTAAAACAATGCTGGGAAACAGACAATCAGTCGGCCGAATGTCTTGGCAAAAGTGAGCCGAAGCAGGTTAAAATCAAGGTTATGTTGACAGTTTTCTTCAAATATCGTTGTGTGGTGCACCGCGAATGGCTTCCGAACGGCCAAACTTTCAACAAGGAATACTATTTGAGTATTTTGCGTCATTTGCGGGAAGCTGTTCATTGAAAGAGGCTAGAATTATGGGCCAACAACTCTTGGTTATTGCACAACAATAATGCTTTTCGCCAAATTGTCAACCAATATCGTACCGCAACCACGGTATTCGCCTGATTTAGCTTCGTGTGACTTTTGGTTATTCAGCAAACTCAAACGACCGCTTGAAGACATTAAACTTGAATCCATACGCGCATTGAAAGGTATTCCGGAAAGTGACTTTGAGAACTGTTTCGAGGATTGCAAAAAATGTTGACACAAATGTATTGTACTTTGAGAGGGGCATATATTTTGAATAATAAATTAAACATTTTGAAATTATGAACAAAGTCTTATTATTTTTTGCTCGTGGTAGCATATCTTGATTATATTAGGTTTTACAAAAAATCGCTTGGTCAATATAACTATTATTACTTCTACAAGACCTCTCCCATTATTTCTTCTTAAACATAGTAATACCGTATCTCTTTATGGTTTACGACTCGACTCAGTTTGGTTGAAATGGAAATAACTTAACTTTAACTTTCCCATTTTTTAATTTGTACCATGCATCATTTGAAAAGCACTGAAGAATAAAAGTATTTAATGTCCTTGAGAATTGCATTATACGTATTACAAGGTTGTAAACGGCGCGAACATCTCAATTAAATATTTCTTGACTGTCTTGTTGTTGCTATTTCCTATTTTGTAAAATTTTAACTGATATGTAGTTTGTCGTTATTAAACTAGGAGTTTATAATTGGACAAAAAAGAATTCATAACGCGAAATTAGCGTTTAGTCACACACAACCCCAAAACTTACCCGTTAAGATATATTCACTGTCTAAGTATTTGCGTTTATTTATCTGAGAGGATTAAATTGGAGCTGATGCCTTCGATTCACTCGCGAGAGCTTATAATTTAGGGTTTATGTTTTAATTAAATATAGTGACATGTAAATTGATTACATTGAACGACTTTGTATCGCTGATGACTCAATGTTTAACAAGGACATGATATAGCAGCGCTCTACGTGTGCGTGTGGGTGTATGTTTATACAATATGTTTAGAGCATACATAAAGATGAGCAAATATCATTAAGTGTGACAACAACCGCTGTCAATTACTATTTCCTAGTTTATTCTTTCAAGTGGGGACAACTCTAAGTGGAGTAGTAGCTTAAGAGCAATTAGTTTGGATAAGTGTAAAGTGTCACATGACTTTACACAACAATTGGTAATAACGGATATATTTCAGCCGTCACTGTTTATAAGAATGTAAGTATGTATTTCTATCATAAACATTTTTCAGCTATTTAAAAGACAATTTAACCTTGTAGTTTTTTTTCATTTACCGGTTAACATTATAACACATAAAATTGTGACATTAATTAAAATCCATTATAGTATATATAAAGTTATAGTGAAGATCATAAGTTAATCCAATAATTGTCATCCCCATAAAAAGAAGAATATGTACTCTAAACTAAATAACTCTGTTAGCACTAGACGCAATATATCCTAAGTACTCAACAACACTCGTAAAAAGAGAGGGAAAACGAGGCATTTGCAGTCTGAAAAAAGTGAAACATCTATTAATATTTTAAAATATTATAAATGCGCATATACAAATATACATATGAAAATTTAACTAGTAAGGAAGAGCTATGTTCGGCTCTAACCGAATATTTCATATTCTTACAACTTAAAGGCAGCAAAGCCTTAGAAAATCATCAAGTGGTAGCAAATCAGAAATTGATAACATTAGGGATTTATTGTGATAGATGGACGCCATTTATTCAGTGTACTTGTCGTGTGTACGTCCGAGAACCTAACATCAACTCGAACCACTATCTGGTTGTAGCGAAGATATGTACCCGCCTCTGTACAGCAAAGCACGCCCGTTTTCAAACACAGATAATCATTTTTGTTGATCTGGGAGTAACTATGGACCACAAATTCAATTTTAGTATTCATGCATCTTCCACGGTTTCTTAAGCTAAATTTGCTAAAGAATGTAGACAAAGCTTAATACACTAGAGTATGATTCTGTGGTATGGAACCTTAGTTATTAAGTCCTTTCAGAGAAGTTAGAATCCGTTCAAAAACAGTTTTTAATTTTTACCTTGAATAATTTACATTGGTATTGCAGGTTAAAACTTCCCACACAAACTACTAGTCGTTTAAAACTTATAAATCTACCTGCACTCGCTAGTCGTAGGGAAATGCTTGGTATAATATTGCTTGTAAAACCTATAAATCGGCCAGTCTGCAGTCCATCTCTGTTGTCTGATATTAAGTTTAAGGTTTCCGTTCGCTCGGTTTGAGTTAAACGGACCATCTCGACGTATAGGTCACGATTTCAATTCTTATTCCACCACATTTGGTCTAACAGACTCACTCTTTACCATTAAAAAAATAGTTCATATAATATTTTTTACCTCTTCGTTGATTTTAAAGCCTCAACTGCCTCAAAGTCACTAGTCTGAACCTTGTATCACCACAAAACTAATGCGACTGTCAAATGTATGTTTTTGGCATACAGTCTGGTGGAGGTAATTCGTTGATAATTTTTAACCAGTCCTTTCGTTAAATTTTAATATGACCTTTGGTGTTGGATGTATAAGTTAACAGTAGTTAACGCACTGAAACGCTCATGCTGCCAAAAACTGCAAAGTATGCAGTCTGCATCGTTCGCTTCATGCGCGATCAAATTAAAATGTTTGGTCAGCTGTAGTAATTCGATCAGCTCGATGCATGAGCATGGCACATGAGCGTGGGAAGTGCCTATGCAAGCAATAACGTCGAGCAAACGGCAGCAGCGACGGCAAAGATAGGAGGTTAGCAATAAGCTTACAAATAATGAAATAAACCAGTTTTAGTACGAAACTCAACGTGTTAGTATCTTTCTCAAAAATAACTTAACTCTGGATAGTCGACAACACCGTCGCTATCCCAAAGGAGTAATAACAAAGAAGATTAAAAATAACTGGCGCCCAACCAGAATAAAACCCACGCCGGAAGGAACACCACCTGGAGGCAGAGGAATCAAGACACCTTCTAGAGGAATTGAGACACCAACCGACAAATAATGTAAGTGAAACTTTTTTCCCTCCGCCTTCTGTTTACATAATCATATCAGTGAAAATTTGACAATTAAGTGTGGTTAGTGTGATTGCAATAAACAATCTGTCTGGAAAAATAAGTGAACGGGCGACAAAATTTATATCAAGCAACTGCATAAACTGCCAGTTAAGATACGTACTAGATATTTGCAATAAACAGGATTCCACTTTGTTCCCCATTTTTGTTTTTTGTGCACTTACGTCCGCTACCCGTTCGTGCCATCTTAACTACCTTGCATGAGCAAGCTTGACACTAGTGAACTGTTGGACAGACTTGACAACCAACTCTTGACAAGTAAACGTTTCAGGCGCGAACAAGACATGAACGAACAACAACTGCAGGGCATTATCAATGCGGCCGTTAGCGCCGCACTACAAGTTCAAAGGAAAGACTTTGAAACCAAGCTAGAGCAGCTTACAAACCGGTTTCAGGCCACAACTGTGGCAGCTGCTGACATTAAGACATATGAACCAATAAAGATCATAGATGGGGTAGAATGTCATGAGGGTCTGGATGCAGTTAAATCACTTCCAGAGTTCGATGACTCACAGGAGCAATATGTCTCCTGGCGGCAGGCAGCTATGGCCGCGTATGATATATTTAAAACCTATGTGGGTAGTTCAAAACACTACCAAGCTGTCCTCATAATTCGCAACAGAATTAGGGGATCGGCTTATGCAGTTTTAGCATCATTCAACACGGTCCTTAATTTCGACGCTATCATTAGCCGTTTAGATTTTACATACTCAGACAAGCGACCATTGCATCTGCTCGAACAAGAGCTAGCAACGCTAAGGCAAGGACAGTTGACTATTATTCAATTTTATGAGGAGTTTGAGAAAAACTCACACTTCTCACAAATAAAACTACAATGACCTTTGATACTGACCAGGCACGGTATAATAACGACAAGCATAGGACCGATGCGCTGCGCGTATTCGTCTCTGGGTTAAGGAGAAACCTCACGGATGTTCTTTTTGCAGCCCAGCCCAAAGATTTGCCCTCGGCTCTTGCAATGGCCCAGGAGATAGAAGGAAATCATGATAGACACGCATTTGCGGCCCAGTTTGCAAGATCGTTGGAGGAAAAAAACCTCAGGCAACATCAAAATCGATCTTATCAGAAGCAGTCCGACATTCAGTACAGGACTGGAAAAAACCCTTATTTCACCAGGGAGCAAGGAGCTCGCCCTCCAAAGCGCGACCAAGTTGAAAAAATGGAAGTCGACCCATCCTCGAGGTTCCGTCAGAGCACTAACTTTACAAACCAGAACAAGCAAATTACCCATAACTCAAGCTTACCTATAGCACATCCCTCTGGCAACAGTCAACCACAAGGTGCGTTCAAGAGACCTGCGAATTCTCAAAGGACGTCGGACTACAGACGCCAGAGGATTAACCATTTGACAGAAGAAAGAGACGAAGCGTACGAAAAGCAATATGATCAAGCCGCTTATGATGCAGCGGCAGAAATAGAGGCTGAAAATGAAACTGAGTATGAAGAAGATGCGCTTAATTTTTTAGCGGAGAGTCCCTGCTCCCGTTTATCCAACGAACAGTAGCAGGAAATCGTTAAAATTCTTAATTGACACCGGGGCGTCAAAAAGTTATATTAAACCTAACATAAGCCCTTTATCCTCTGTCCCAGTACAGACCCCGTTTGTGGTTAAATCAATTCACGGATTTAACAGAATTGGGAGCAAAAGCTTCATTATGATGTTTGGCATAAATAGCCCTTTTTTCATTTACCCGGTCTCACAACTTTTGACGGCATAATTGGACTCGACCTATTGACACAGGCGGAAGCAACTATTGATCTCGCGTCAGAACTGATCCACTTTAAGGGAGGATCTGAAACTCTGAGTTTCCACAAATGTGCTCAAGTCAATTTCACAAAAATTGAAGACATAGAAGTTCCAGCTAACGTCCGTGCAGATTTTCTACAAATGATGACAAAGCATTTGAAGGCATTTGCCGACTCGAGCAAGTTACTCCCGTTTAATACCAATGTTGTTGCCATCATTCGCACGGAGGATAATGAGCCAGTCTACTCCAAAATGTACCCATTCCCCATGGGAGCTGCTGACTTTGTGAGCCAAGAAATCAAGGATCTACTTAAAAATGGCATCATTCGACCATCTAGGTCTCCATATAACAACCCCATATGGGTTGTCGGAAAAAAGGGCACAGACCTCACAGGAGCGCCTAATAAGCGGTTGGTGGTAGATTTCCGAAAATTAAACTCCAAAACCATCGCGGACAAGTACCCAATGCCGAGTATCAGTATGATACTTTCAAACCTGGGAAAGGCCAAGTATTTCACCACCCTGGACTTGAAATCTGGATACCATCAAATTATGTTAGCAGAACACGATAGGGAAAAGACTTCCTTTTCAGTAAATGGAGGAAAGTATGAATTCTGCCGTTTGCCCTTTGGGCTAAAAAATGCTTCTAGCATTTTCCAGAGGGCCATAGATGATGTTCTGCGTGATAGGATTGGTAAAACCTGCTATGTTTACGTCGATGACGTTATTGTGTTTTCCGAAAACGAAGAGGACCACATACACCATGTTGGACAAGTTCTAAAGAGCCTTTATGATGCCAATATGAGGGTCTCAAAGGAGAAATCACAGTTTTTTGAAGAAAGTGTAGAGTTTCTGGGATTTATTGTTACGAAAGAGGGGACAAAAACCAGCCCAGACAAGGTCAGAGCAATCAGAGACTTTAAGCAACCAAGCAACTTGCTCGAGCTGAGATCCTTTATTGGTCTGGCGAGTTACTATAGGTGCTTTATAAAGGACTTTGCAGCAATAGCAAGGCCCTTAACAAGCTTATTAAAAGGTGAGAGCGGAAGAGTTAGCAAGTTCCGTTCAAAAAACATCCCGGTATCCTTTGATGAAATCCAGACGACTGCGTTTGATAAGCTTAGAAATATTCTTGTTTCCGAAGATGTTATTCTTCATTACCCAGATTTTTCAAAACCATTCGATTTGACTACTGATGCCTCCTCAAGTGGCATAGGTGCAGTACTATCTCAGGAAATAGACCCATAACAATGATTTCGAGGACGCTGAAGGATAGGGAGATAAACTACGCGACAAACGAAAGGGAACTATTAGCTATCGTTTGGGCCTTGGACAGCCTCCGGCACTACCTCTACGGTAAGAGTGACATACGAATCTATACAGATCATCAGCCTCTAGTTTTCGCGGTCTCGGATAGGAACCCAAATTCCAAGATAAAACGTTGGAAAGCGCGAATTGAAGAGAGTGGCGCAAAGGTATTTTACAAACCTGGGAAAGAAAACTACGTTGCAGACGCATTATCGCGTCAAAGTATTAACGTTTTACAGGAATCAGTACAGTCCGATGCAGCGACAGCACACAGTGAAGTATCTTTAACTCATGTGATTGAGACTATCGATAAGCCCCTGAATTGCTTCAGGAATCAGATAGTTATAGAAGAGTCTTCTACCCCCACAAAACGGACATTTATCTTGTTTGGCACAAAGACTCGTCATCAGATCATCTTTAACGACTGGCTTAAATTGCTAGCAGAAGTGAAAGAAGTCGTAAAGCCGGACGTAGTAAATGCTTTACACTGCGACCTGCACGTTTTGGCACGCATTCAGGATGACTTGGTCAGAGTTTTCCCTGCCACCAAATTCTGGCACTGCAAGAACATGGTAACAGATGTTGTTAACAAAGACGAGCAAAAGGAGATAGTAACGATGGAGCATAATAGGGCACATAGAGCCGCCCAGGAGAATATAAAGCAGATCCTACTCGATTACTATTTCCCGAAAATGGGAAAAATTGCGTCAGAAATTGTTGTAAACTGCAAAGTGTGTGGAAAGGCGAAGTATGATAGGCACCCAAAGAAGCAAGAAATGGGTGTTACGCCTATACCTTCCCGTGTAGGAGAATTGATCCATATTGACATCTTTTCAACTGCAGGAAAACACTTTTTAACTGCCATAGACAAATTCTCCAAGTTTGCCTTAGTTCAGCCAGTGGCGTCACGCACTATCGCAGACGTAAAAGCGGGCATTTTGCAAATCATTAACATTTTCCCGAAAATAGAAACTGTGTACTGTGACAATGAACCTTCATTTAATTCAGATACAATTCGATCATTGCTGAAAAGCCAATACGACATCAATATAGTGAATGCGCCACCGTTACACAGTACGTCAAACGGGCAAGTGGAAAGATTCCATAGCACCCTCGTGGAAATCGCCAGATGTCTAAAACTGCAAAGGCAGATACAAGACGTAGTTGAACTCTTTCTTCAGGCCGCCGTGGAATATAATAGAACGTTCCATTCAGTGACGGGCATGAAGCCGATTGAGGTTATCCATGCCAATTTACGCATTTTCCCGGATATTGCTGCCAGACTAGAGAAAGCCCAACAAGAACAACTGGAGCGGAGTAATACCCACCGCCAAAATAGAATCTTCGAAGTTGGAGAAAAGGTCCTGGTAAGGTCCAACAAGAGACTAGGCGACAAGGTCACTCCACTGTACGTCGAGGAAAGGATAGACGCTGATCTAGGAACAACCGTTCTTATTAAAGGGAGGGTGGTCCACAAGGACAACCTCAAGTGAAACTCCTGACATAATACCTTTTTTTTTTCCATTGTTTTTATTTTGAATTTCAGGCATACTCCCATCTTCGCACTTTTGACTTGGGCTGCGCTGACGGCTTCCAAATTTACGGACTACTCGCACGCGGACTACATACCGATCCTGGACGGCACTGCAATAATTTGGAACGAGACGAGGTACATAAGGCATATATCAAATTTAACGGAATATGGACAATACATTCAAGAAACCACAGACTTGATTAGCGTCTTCCCACAATCACACATGAGGAAGATCCTAGAAGTAGACACCAGGCATTTACTTACTTTATTAGGGACACTAGGAGTACACCATAGGCATGCTCGGAGCCTAAACTTTTTGGGGTCCGCCCTGAAGGTAATAGCCGGCACGCCTGACTTCAATGACTTACTACAAACAAGACTAACGGAGCAAGAGCTAATAAAGTCCAACAATAGACAGATCGTCATTAATTCCAGAACTCAGGAACAGATTAACGCCCTCACGAATACGGTCAATAAAATTCTCAGTGTAAAACAAAGGGAAGAAATAGATTCATCGCACCTCTATGAAACGCTGTTGGCTAGAAACAGAATTTTCACACTAGAGATTCAAAATTTAATAATTGCAATCACACTGGCTAAATTTAATGTAATAAACCCTGCTATTATTGATGCAGATGACTTGGAGGCGGTTATGAAGGAGAGTTTCACGGGAGTTACAATAACCCAATTGTTTAGCATAGCTAGAGTTAAGGTTTTAGCAAGCAAAGAAATTGTAACCTTTATTATCGGTTTTCCTAGACCTAAGTTATTATGTAAGAATATTACTATTTTTCCCGTATCGCATGCTGGCCGTATATTGCATTTACCGGACAACATTATAGCTGACTGCGGAGGCAACATTACCGCTGTTATATCTTGTATTGATGCACCAATGGTAACGTTCTGTAAAGAAGCCGAAACTGAAACTTGCGCACAAAGCCTACACTCTGGCGCAGTAGCGCACTGTGCCACCAAGCCCAGCGACTTATCCCCCATTGTCGTCGTCGACGATGGTATAGTTTTGATAAACGATGCAGTAGTTAAGGCTAGCATAGATAATGGCCCTGAAATATTTATTAATGGCACTTATCTTGTTACATTCGAACGCACCGCTTTTATCAATGGCACCAAATACGTTACCCTCAATGGATACCCGAAGAGACTTCCACAACAGTCTGCCTCAGCACGGATCAACATAACCTCCCATCATACCCTACTAAGCCTACCATTTCTCCACAAGCTAAGTGAAGTTAACTTGCGGCACATCGCTGAATTACGCATACGAACGATTGCTGCACCATTAGTAGCCGCAGGAATTTGTGCCACGATCGCTGTAACCCTTGCTGGATCAATCATCTTACTAAGGCGTAGGCGGCAAAGAGAAACTTCTATGGCGGTGCGTCAAGTGCTGGAAAGGTTGGGTATGGCCGAGGACGACCATGTTTTGGAAGAGGGAGTAGTTAACAGTAGTTAACGCACTGAAACGCTCATGCTGCCAAAAACTGCAAAGTATGCAGTCTGCATCGTTCGCTTCATGCGCGATCAAATTAAAATGTTTGGTCAGCTGTAGTAATTCGATCAGCTCGATGCATGAGCATGGCACATGAGCGTGGGAAGTGCCTATGCAAGCAATAACGTCGAGCAAACGGCAGCAGCGACGGCAAAGATAGGAGGTTAGCAATAAGCTTACAAATAATGAAATAAACCAGTTTTAGTACGAAACTCAACGTGTTAGTATCTTTCTCAAAAATAACTTAACTCTGGATAGTCGACAACACCGTCGCTATCCCAAAGGAGTAATAACAAAGAAGATTAAAAATAACTTATATACAGCATAGTGAAAAAATCAGTAAAAACGATTCACCCATTTATACATTGTTCCATGGAAATTTAGGGGTAACACTAAAAGCGAAATTTAGTTGAAATTGTTCGATAAATATCAGATATATGGGGATATAGTAAAATAGTCGAACAGAGCTATTACTTAAATAACACAATGTAGGTATTACTAAATTGAGTACTCATTAGCGATAAAATTCTGTCAAAAATTGGTAGACACAAAGTTAAATGTCGAGTTGACATTGCTTTGGCGGAGACAAGACAAATTCAACGGACAGACAGACAGTCAACCGGCTTTAAACTTTTCTCGTCACCGTGATATCTGTATATATAAAAAGTGCGTGTAACGTTGTTTGTCCGCGATGGACTCCTAAACTATTGAACTGATTTTAGTAAAATTTAGCACACTGTGCCCTGTTCAAACCAACTTCGAAGATAGGATAGTAAAAACAATTCAAAAATAAAAAATACATCTCCATTAATCATGCATATTATTGATGTTTATTAAGTACAATCTATTAAGCTGACAACTCTATT